>JAULAV010004542.1:0-25002 GCA_030789695.1 Scilla litardierei
TTCTTTGTGATTGTGCTTGGATTGTTTATAACAATCGATTGCTGAACGCTTTACAGTCGTCTGTCTCAAAAACAGTCGACTGTGTTTTGTTCTACAGTCGCCTGTTATGCACAAACTTTTACAATCTCGTTTTGGGCCTCTCTGTTTATTTTGCATAGGCAACTGTTGAACGATTCACAGGCGCCTGTCCAGTTGACAGTCGACTGTGTTTTATGAATCAGTCGCATATCTATCTTCTGCCCAAACTTTGTTGATCTGACTTTTATGGCCAGTCGACTAATGTTGAATATACAGTCGACTGTCCCTTGGATCAGTCGACTGTCTATCCTGCAACAGTCGTCTGTCTGTGAGCCAATTCATTGACTCAGTTCTCTGGAAATTCTCAGAGTATTTGACAGTCGTCTGTATAAGGATTTACAGTCGCCTGTTCTGATTAACAGTCGACTGTTTTATTCTCATCGGTCGTCTGTCCTGTTATCTTACAAGATTTCCAAATTTCATTCAACTTACCCATCTTTCGGCCAGTCGCCTATAGAAGGATTTACAGTCGCCTGTTGGTTCAACAGTCGATTGTCTTTTCTTCATCAGTCAACTGTCCACGTGGTAAGTTACCGTTATGAATTCTCACCTACCCTTGCTGACTGTGCAACAGTCGACTGTGGTTTCTTCAACAGTCGACTGTCACAAGCGCAGATTCTATCCGTTGAGATTTTTCTCACGGATCCTAAAGGGTTTTTGCCTAAACTGTTTTATGGATTTGAGAAACCTATAAATGGGGCTTCTACTGTTCCATTGAGAGGTTACCGATTCTTCCAAGTTTTCTCTCAAGCTTTCATTCTAAAGTTTTAAAGCTCTCAAATCCAAAGCCCTAAGACTTCCAATCTTTGATCTATTGCTCTCCAACCTAGAACCAAAGAGTTATCTTCTAGGCATTTGGTGCAGTCAAGAGAAAGGGCTTTCTCCTCTCTTCCAAGAGAGTCTTCAACACACAACACACCGCTCCTTCAAGTTCTACTTCAAGGCATATGTGATTGTAAGTGTTGCTTTCATGATTTCATAACTTTCGTTATTTGAATTTTCTCTCGGGTTGTAAGAGCGGTTTGCTTGCTCACAAGTTGTGGGAGTCAAAGTCAATCGATTGTACTTCGATTTCACTTGTAGGGTTGCTACAAGTGGGTTTTAAGGAAACCTCGAGTTAGGGTTCTAACTTGAGTATCCGGAGGTATCCGGGAGGAAGGGACGTAGGATTACCGGGAACAAGTCTGGAAGTGACTTGGATAATCCGAACCCTTGAAACATCTCTGCGTTTGCGTGTGTTTCATTTTGGGTTTAATTTTTATTCCGTATTATTTTGTTGGATTGCATTTAAATTGGTGTAACTATCTTTTTAAATTGCATAAACACTATTCAACCCCCCTTCTAGTGTTTTCCCCATAGACAGGATCCTTACAATGTTAAAATTTGCAGTTATGCACAGTAGGTAAAAAGTGTTGCACTCAACAAAATTCTCATTGCGCACAACAGGCAAACAGACACACACCATGCTAATTTTTTGATTTGCCTGTTGTGTGATCACTCCTTATTTTACACCTTTTTCTGCATGTTTTCATGTCATTTCGATCGCACATATTGCGTTTTTCACGATTATTCGACGATATCGCGTTGCTTTTCACTATTTCTTGTTTTTGTCGTATTTCAGGAAATATAGAGCGATCTGGAGCAAAATTGAGATGAAGAGACTTTTACGCACACCGGAACATCGCCCATAGCAGCGCTAGATAATGAGCGAAAGAGGAAGAAATTCGATAGAATCGATGAGGAAGCGAGGAGGAGAAGAAAGAACCACTGAAACATCTCACTCGGCCGAACAGACAGTTTACTCGGCCGAGTGAAGGAACGTGCTCGGCCGAGTACAACGGATACATGAGCACATTGAGTCAAAGTCCACTCGGGCGAGTGGGAAATCTCACTCGGCCGAGTGAAGAAATCCACTCGCCCGAGTGTGACAAGGGTTTTCTCCTGAAAACTCAGCCGACTTACTGGAATTTGGAGAAGACTCACTCGGCCGAGCAAGAAAGCTCACTCGGCTGAGTGACGAAGTCCACTCGTCCGAGTGTGACAGGGTGACAGACCCCGAAACCCCCAGTTTCTCTGTTTTTCTTTGGGTTTGTCACTCGGCCGAGTGGCATGTTCCACTCGGCCGAGTAGCGCAGTCCGACTGTGTCGCGAATTAGGCTTCTGGGCTGTGCCAGGGGCAAATCTGTCAGGATTTTCTGGACGTTTTGACTTGTATTTAAGGCTAGTTTTATTCCTAGATTTAGGAGAGACTTGAAGTTAATTTTGACGGCTATTCTTATTGTAATTCTCAGCTGGAGATCAAAGACGCGCAATTTGGTTTGGTCTTTCTATCTAAATTTCTAGTTTTTATGAACTGTTTTCTCTTAACCATGAATTGCGCTATGATCTTATTCGTTATTTCTGTGATTGCTATGATCAATTGTGAGTAGTTCCATCGTTCTAGGGCATGTAGATGAACCCTATGGATCCGATCTTAGAATTGTGATGAATGAATTGAATTGTTGCTAGGATTGATAGACGGTTAGGTTATGATTCATTTACTACGAATATCTAGGAATTTCCATTGATTGGGGTTTGCAAGTGATTGGATTTCAATCAATGGGAAGGCCTAGATATTCGATTTAGGTTTATAATCGAGATTCTCTAGACTTGGTTTGCAAGAGATTGGACCAAAGCTAGGATTTTTATTATAAATCTATACTCATATTCATTTGTAAGAGATTGGATGAATACGAACTATCATAACCTAGATCGTAGCTCGAGTTTGCACGAGAGTGGGCTCGAGGTGTGATTGGACGATGATGTCAATCTTCATGCTAGTGGCTTAGGTTAGAGTTTGCACAAGAGTGGGCTCTAATCTAGGTTGCTATAGACCGGCAATAGCGCGAGAGCGTGGGCTTGGTTCTATATTCAGTTACGACTAGTCCACCTCAATTCAAGCCTTGCAACATTGAGATTCATGATCCACACGGAGAAATGACGATCTGTAGTGGGGATTCCCTAGCCCTAGACGCTTTTATTATATAAAATTCTACTTGTTATTTAAACGACTGTGATAACATTCCCAAAACCATTCCATTCTTCCACCAATAGCTAGGTGATCGAGATAGAGTACTGTCATTTGTCCTTCTGTCATTTGTCCTTCCTGCGTTCGATACCTGCTCGCCACTTCACCGTGCGTGGTAAGACTACCGTCATTTTTCGGGTGTATATCCGGGCGCGATCAAGTTTTTGGCGCCGTTGCTGGGGAGGCGAAGATATTTTATTCTCTTTACTTAGCTATTTATTTTTATTTTTATTATTTTCACTCTTTTATTCCTCTATTATGCTAACAATTCTATCTAGACTCTCTTTTTTTGTGCATGTACACGAGATCGAAGGCATCACAAGAAGATATATTATTTGATCCTGAGATCGAGCATACGACAAGGAGGCTTAGAGCTGAGAGGAGATTTGTTATAGAGGAAGATCATATGGCCGTGTCGGAAACACCAGAGAAGCTAGCGGTGCGTATGGCTAGGCTTGTCTCCATCCAAGATAGGCTACAGCCCAGGACCACTTCTACCACCTCTTCTATAGTCATGTCAGAGTTGGCGGCCGATAAGAACTTTGAGCTGAAGACATGACTTGTAGTGTTGATGCAACAAGACCCATTTCATGGGAAATCACAAGAAAACCCACACTACCATCTGCAATCTTTCTTAGCTAAATGCGCCACTTTCCAGAGCTTGGCGTGCCGGTTGACGCTATTCGACTGTGCCTCTTCCCGTTTACTCTTCGAGACAATGCATTGTATTGGTTGAGGACACAAGCCAAGGGGATCTTTACTACTTGGGATGAGTTGGCAAGCACATTTGTCAATAAGTTTTACCCGCCATCCAAGACTATCAAGATACGAAGCGCACTCATGTCCTTCAAGCAAGGCCCTCAAGAAACTCTATATGAGGCATGTGAGCGTTTCAAGGATCTCCAACACCAATGCCTCCATCATAGCATTGAGCCATGGGAGCTTGTGCATATCTTTTATAACGGAATGCAACCAAGCACGAAGCAAATAATAGATGCAACCGCCAATAGAGCTATCTTGTCAAAGACACCGGACGACGCTACGGCTCTACTTGAGGAGATGGCCTCGAATAATCAATAGTGGACTGACAAAAGGTGACATTCTTCGTCATCCTTGAAGCCGGCGAGTATTTGTGAAGCAAAGGCCGTGGCTGAGCTCTCTACAAAATTTGATTCTCTTCACAAATTCGTTGAGAGGTTGGAAAAGTTGGTTAGTGAACCGCATGGAGCCCCCACTGTTTCTACACCGGGGAAAAGCATGAGCGACTGGCAAGATCAAGCCCATGTTATGTTTATTGGAGGGGAGCAAGGAGATGGAGCTATGGAGCAAGCTCAATATGTTGCAGAAAGTACCGGTTATTGGGTGAACCCGGCTACAAGGGGTCACCCCATATTTTCATACACCAACAATGATGGAGCCTTGAATCCACCACCGCAACAACCACAAGCCTGGCCTCCACAACAACCACAATATCAACAAAGAGCACCCCAACAACAAAACTACCCACCGAGGCAACAAGCGGGGCCCTATAAACCCCCGGGGTACAATCAAGGATGGAGGGCACCCAATCCACCGCAAGCACCGTCAAGGTCAGATCATGAAGCAAGGGTTGAAGAGTTCATAGCCGAACAAAAGATGATCAATGCAAGATTGACGGCCCAACAAGACTCCCTCAGCACCGTCGTGGCACAATTATCGGAGCAACTAGCATTGCTCAATAAGAACAATCAACAATTACCGGCTCAACGGGAACAAAACCTCCGAAGCAATACCGGCCACATCAATGCGGTTGTTGCGGTAACTACAAGAGGCGGAAAGGACATTGCCCCCGCCATGATTCAAACTAAGGAGCCGGGGGAAGAAATTTCGGTTGATAAGGGACCGGTCAATGAAGAGGAGGACCCAAAGGCGCCAAATGACGGTGAAAAATCTGAAGTAGATAAGCCACAAGAGGAGCGCACTTATATGCCACCAGTACCATTTCCACAACGGTTGGCAAAGGCAAGGATTGAGAAAAGGCTCGTCAAATTTCTGGAGTATTTGCAAGGTGTGAGCTTGAATATTCTATTCTTGAATGCCATCATCGAAATCCCGTCCTATGCTAAGTTTCTAAAGGATTTGATCCGGGAAAGAAGCGAAAAGAAAGGATCATGCTCGCCGAGCAAAGTACATGGTTTACTAGGAAGAAGAAAGCGCCGACCAAGTTCAAAGATCCCGGTAGTTTTCGAATCCCTTGCACGCTTGGAGGAGTCCCGCTTCAGAAAGCTTTGGTAGATTTGGGAGCAAGCGTGAGACTCATGCCCCTAACGATGTTTAAGAATTGAATACGGAGACCGACCTAAAGGCGACAGACATGAAGATACAACTCGCCGATGGGGGAATCACTAGGCCGGTGGGGATTGTGGAAAATATACCACTACAAGTACCGGGCGGACTTTGCTTTCCATGCGAATTTGTGGTGATGGATATTAAGGAGGAAGGTGATACGTCGCTGATTCTTGGATGCCCTTTCTTAGCCTCTGCCGGAGTGATTGTGGATGTGAGGGAAGGAACATTGTCCTTGAACGTCGGTAATATTGAAGTTGAGCTCCACATTCCTAAGGCGATGAAGCATATGCCTTGATCAGAGGACGTGGACTACATGGACCTCCTCGATGAGGTGATTGACGACGACATGCCGTTTGTCATCGGGGCCATGCACGATGACGGCCTCGAAGAGGGCCAACTCAACAAAGATGGCGAGATGATGGGAGACCCGTCGGACCCTCTTACAAATGAGGAGAATGACGACACTGATGTCGTCAAGATTAGAGAGCTATGCAAGCTCTCTACGACGAAGCATATGAAGAAAGCTCCACCGGACAACAAATCTTCGCCGCCGGCCAAGAAAAAGGATGTCAAAAGCTCAAGCTTGGAGGACTCATCCCCCAATACTACCCATGATGAAGGGGAGCCGAGGAACGCCGAAATAAATCAACAACTAAACCCAAGCGGCCTTTCCGGCTAGTTTGACATGCGTATCTCACATGCGCCAAACATCGAGCTTTAAATGCGAATCTTAAGGGGTCGAGCTCAAGACCTTAAACGAGCGCTTGTCGGGAGGCAACCCGACGGTTCTATCTTATTTTAGTTGAATTTTTCCTTTTATTTTTGTTTTAGTGCTATGAATAGGCCCATGAGGCCCATTGGGTATCCGGCCCACCATTGAAAGCTATAAATATGAGGGTAGAGGGGCTCTTAACCCCCTACACCTATTTCCCTTCATAACACGTTATCAGCACGATCACGCTCGTTGGAAAAGGCGGCGACGCGCGAGGAAGGAGATCCATCAACCGCTCAGTCTAAGAAGATCGTAATCTTCTCAACGGGGAGCGAAAAGGGCATCATTCACCAACCGTCGTCTAGATTCCCTTGTCGAATCTAGAGGTAAATCTCAAAAAATTTTAGATCTAAACTTGCGTTTCCTGTAGATCTGCCTGTTTTAGGATCAAAAAGTTTAAAAACACGGTAAAAATCACATTTTATTTAGATCTGCATGTATAAAAACAATAAAAATCGGTTTTTAGAGATCTAAATGCTTGAAAAATCTGTTTTTCCCCCAAACCTTGATCCATACCCCCGCACGCCCGAAGGGCAAAACGACGGCGCTCCACAAGCGTCGCCGGCGGCTCAAGCGCGCGGCCATAGGCCACGGTAGCCGCGGCCAGCACCACGGACTGCAGCCGCGGCGGCCGCGGCCAGCCGCCGCCACGACGGCCACGCCCATTTGCGCGGCCAGCCGTCGCGGCGCACGTCACGGACCCCCCCCCCCCCCCGCCTAGGGTTTTTTTGGAAACCCTAGCCCTTAACGGGCCAATTTTTTAGAGGAGGCCCAATTAACCATAATGGGTTGTTTTTATGGCCCAAAAGTCTGAAAATTAGCCCGTTTACAAAACAATTATTCCGGTTTTATTTTTGGCCCCAAAAGCCCTAAATAATTAAAGAAATTCTAAACTTTATAAAAAGGGTTAAAGCAGAAAATAAAACATTAAAAATATGGATCAAAGGTAAAAAGTTTTTCAAAAATATTTTTAGCACGTCACACACTATTTAGATTATTTAATTAATCTTTACATGCCTGTATATGATTATCTGCGTGTTTGTATATTTTTCATATATTATCTGCGTGGATGTGCGATTAGGCTATGTTTTAGGGATCAGCCAGGTTTCTGACATCTTTTCTTTTCTGCAATTTTTTCTTTTTGAGAGAAATTTGTAAGTGAGGAAATATATGTAAAAAGAAGACCGGAGGACACCAAAAAGGAGCTGAAGGCGTATGCACAAAGAAGAAAGGGGCTTCTCTCTGAAGTTCCTGAGTTGTATTTATTCTTTCATGCAATTTTTTGATGTAACTTCGGACTGTATTTTTAGTTTCGGTGTCGGCTGGCTGATCCCCATAGTCCTAACTTATTTTCATTGCTTATACATTAAATGCGTGGATGTTAACCTCTCTTCATGCTAGTTTAATGTTAACATGAAAATGTTAAAAAGCATGCGTGGATGTTAAGTTTTTTTAAATTCACAATATGAAAATGTTAAAAAGCATGCATGAATGTTAATTTTCTTTATGAAAATGGTAAAAATACATGTGTGGATGTCTAATTGTTTTTACAGTTTAATAATCCATGCTATTTTATATTGCTAGATCAATTAATGGCCAGACTTGCGAATGTCGATTTCTCGGTCCTGAAGGCCGATGGTTCGAACTACTTGAGTCGGCAGTTGGACCTGAAGTTTCATCTGCGATCTCATGGGTTTAGTCTGACACCCACTGAGAAGGCAACAATAAGTACTGCCAGCTTAAAAGGATGCTTCCAAAGAAGCACCTCAGACAGAAGAAGTTTCAGATATACTAAAGGCGAAAGCCATTATCTATATCAGGAAACATTTAGACTCGACCCTGAAGGACGAGTATCTTACTGTCGAGGATCCTTACGAACTGTGGGACGCACTTGAGGAGAGGTACAAGCATCAGAGGTATGTCATACTCCCACGTGTGCAGTACGAGTGGACTCACCTCCGCATACATGATTACAAATCCGTAGCAGAGTACAACTCAGCACTCTTCCGTATCACCTCACGCTTGAAGTTGTGTGGTGAAACGGTGACGGAGAAAATGTTGCTGGAAAAGACGTTCATGTCTTTCCATGAGAAGACATGATCCTTATGCAACAATACCGTGAGAGGAAGTTCACGAAATACTCTGATCTGCTTTCATGCCTACTAATGGCTGTACAGAACATGGATTTGTTGGTTGCCACTCATAACCTGCGCCCTCCTGGCTCCGCTCCACTGCCACCTCCTGCAGAGGCACACTTCCAGTCTTCCCAGAAGAAGATGATGGACAAAAAGGCAAAATTCCAGAAATGGAAAGAACAGAAGAAGCGGAAGAAGGCCACTCCCCAAGCTCCTCCTCAGAACCAGAAGTTCGTGGAAAAGAAGCACAAGTGGACGTCCAAAGGTGGTACTCCCAAGAAAGACTGGGAGGATAAGTGCTCCAAATGCGGAATGACGGGCCACTGGTCCAGAATCTGCCGCACCCAGAAACACCTACAGGACCTTTACCAGGCAAGCCTCAAGCCTCGATCTGAGAAAAACCTGATAGAGAGCGCATCATTGCCAGAGACCTCATGGACTCCTGAAGATTTCATGGGAGACGACACTCTCTAGTTCTGGACCATGAACAATTTTAATTGCTATCAATATATCTTCCATTTTTATGCATCAATCTAGCTTTTATTCCATGTTGAACATTTATTTGAGCACCTTAAATGAAAGTAGATCTTTTCTTTTTCATATTATTTACTGCTTAAATGTCTTTCTTAATATAGATATGGAATCAATTTGCCTAGTGGACAGTGCATCGACGCACTCGATCCTTCAAAACATAGACTACTTCATGAGCATAAGTAGCTACTCTGGTCCACTGAGAACAATCTCAGGACCAGCTATATAATCGAAGGATCAGGGGAAGCAATCATATTGCTCCCCAGTAACACACAAATCACACTTAGGAATGCGTTATACTCCCCTAAATCCATTCGAAACCTCCTAAGCTTTAAAGATATCCGTTTAAACGGATATCACTTAGAGACGGTCGAGGAAAATGAAAGGGAATACTTGCTTGTAACGTCTCTTACAAATGGTTCAAAAACCATTGTGGAATGTTTCAAGGGACTCCCCTCGGGACTCTACCAAACAAGTATACAAACTCCAGAAATATCAATGGCGGAGCATCTGTAGTGCCCCCAAACACCAGAATTCCAACTCTGGCATAGTAGACTGGGACACCCTGGATCTGTTATGATGTACCGCATCATAAACAGCTCCAGGGGTATAGACGTGAAGAACCTGAAGATTCTTCAAAAAGGTAAAATCCCATGTCCACCCTGTTACAAGGGTAAACTGATTACGAGACCCTCTCCACTGAAAGTGGACCTGGAGTCTCCAAGTTTTCTGGAAAGAATTCACAGGACATTTGTGGGCCTATACACCCATCAAGTGGTCTGTTCAGGTACTTTATGGTACTGATTGACGCATCTACTAAGTGGTCACATGTGTGTCTACTGTCCACCCGAAACCTTGCACTGTCTAAGCTTTTAGCTCAGATAATCAGGTTACGGGCCCACTTCCCAGACTATCAGATAAAGAAACTTCGTCTGGACAATGCGGGGGAGTTTACATCACAAGTCTTTCTAGACTATTGCCAAGCACATGGAATTGAAGTCGAACATCCTGTAGCGCATGTTCACACCCAAAACGGGTTAGCAGAATCTCTAATTAAGATACTACAATGGATTTCTCGTCCATTATTACTTCAATCCTTGCTGCCAGTGAATGCATGGGGTCATGCAATTTTGTATGCTGCATCTTTAATAAAATTAAGACCTTCTGGAGGTCAGTCATCTTCTCCAATGCAACTAACACTTGGAGCCCCACCAATTGTCTCACATTTGAGAATATTTGGTTGTGCAGTATACGTCCCTATAGCACCACCACAAAGGATAAAGATGGGTCCACAACATCGCCTAGGCATTTATGTTGGGTTTGACACCCCCTCCATAATAAGATTCCTAGAACCCCTTACGGGGGACGTTTTCAAGGCACGTCTAGAAGACTGTGAATTTGATGAAACATCATTCCCAAGACTAGGCTCACAAACAAAGAAGCCTGAAGCTTCAGATTGTATCACTTGGGATACAAAGACATTATGTCACTTTGATCCGCCCACAAGCCAGTGTGAGGAGGAGGTCCTGAAGATTCTCCATATCCAAAACACTGTCCATCTCTTGCCGGACAAATTTACTGACAACCAGAAGATTGTCAGATCGCACGTCCCTGCTGCTAACACTCCAGCTAGGATTGACATACCGCAAAATGGATACAATCCGTCTGCAGCAGAAATGGTTGGACCTCTCAAAAAGAGAGGATGACCACCGGGATCCAAGGACCAAGTCCTTCGAAAGAGTAGGACCCTTGGCAATGGTAAACAAATACCACCACAGGATGTTACTATAAGCCCTGCTACCCCATATCTCCCAAACTCTCAAACAGAGGAAAAACCGGGAGAAAATGAAGTTTCGATACACTATGTACGAACTGGGGAGTATTGGGACAGAAAGAGCACAACCATAGATGACACATTTGCGTGTAATATTGCCATCAACGTCGCGTACTGTGACGATGCTATTGAACCACGCTCTCTGACAGAATGTCAAAGCAGAGATGATTGGCCAAAGTGGAAAGCGGCAATAGGAGTGGAGTTGGATTCACTCACCAAATGCAAGGTCTTCGGACCTATAGTCCAGACACCAAAAGGTGTAAAACCTGTGGGTTATAAATGTGTATTTGTTAGAAAACGAAATGAACAGAATGAGATCGTTCACTACAAAGCAAGGCTTGTAGCTCAGGGTTTTACCCAACGTCCAGGGGTGGATTTTGAAGCCACATACTCCCCGGTCATGGACGCGATCACCTTCCGATTCCTCATTGGCTTAACAGCCCAAGAGGGTAGATATGCAGCTTATGGACGTCGTGACTGCATACCTATATGGCAACCTAGACCGAGACATCTATATGAGATTGCCTGACGGTTATTCCTTGCCTGCAACACTAAAAGAGAGACAACGTGACATCTACTCAGTGAAACTGCAAAGATCATTGTATGGTCTAAAACAATCCGGAAGGATGTGGTATAACAGACTGAGTGACTTCCTTGCAAAACAAGGATTTACAAATGACCCAGTCTGTCCTTGCATCTTCATAAGAGCAAAGGGAACAAGATTTGTCATTATAGCCGTCTATGTAGACGACTTGAACCTCATCGGATCTCCTAAAGAGATCGCCGAGATTTCTAGAATCCTGACATAAACATTCGAGATGAAAGACCTCGAAAAGTTAAAATTCTGTTTAGGTCTTCAAATAGAGCATCTTAACGATGGGATCTTGTTACATCAGTCAACTTACACATCGAACTTATTGAAAAAGTTTCAAATGGATAAGTGCCACCCCCTCAGCACCCCAATGGTCGTCAGATCATTGAATGTGCATAAAGACCTCTTCCGGCCGCTGGAAGAGGGGGAGGAAGTACTAGGCCCTGACGTGCCTTATCTAAGTGCTATCGGTGCACTCCTTTACCTGGCTAACTGCACTCACCCTGACATAGCATTTGCAGTAAATTTACTAGCCAGATATAGTGCTGCACCTACACAGTGGCACTGGGCCGGAATCAAGCATCTTCTGCGCTACCTCCAAGGGTCCATAGACTTAGGTCTATTCTACAGGAAAGGGACATCAACTGGTTTATTTGGTTATGCTGATGCAGGATACAGGTCCGATCCTCATACAGAGAAGTCTCAGACCGGATATATGTTTACCTATGACGGCACTGCCATATCCTGGAGATCCGTAAAGTAGACCATGACAACCGTCTCATCCACTCACTCAGAACTTCTAACGATCCATGAAGCAAGCAAGGAGAGTTTCTGGCTACGCTCTGTGATCCAGCATATTCTCACCTCCACCGGCTTGATGATCGGCGTACTTGCACCTACTCCTCTCTATGAAGACAATGCAGCATGTATAGCCCAGCTACAGGACGGCTACATCAAAGGCGACAAGACAAAGCATATAACCCCCAAGTTCTTCTGGACGCACGTCCTTCAGAAGCAAAAGAAGATTGAGGTACAGAAGATCCAATCATGTAATAACTTGGCGGATTTGCTTACCAAATCCCTGCATACTAGTATCTTTGAGAAACTTGTATATGGGATTGGGATGAGGAGAGTGAGAAAATGTAAACTGGGTCAGGATTAGAGGACTATGAACTCATAGATACATAGGAGACTGATGTATAGATTCATAGGAAATCTACAAGCTTGAAGCTTGGTCAGATGAGGGGGAGTCAACTGCAGAGTTGTACTCTTTTCCCTTGGCTACTGGTTTTTTCCCACAGGGTTTTACGTAGTCAAGGTTTTGACGAGGCAACATCGTTGACTCTGGATCCTGAAGTATCCACCCCTAGACACATCCCTAAAACAGGGGAAGTTATGGATTAACTGTTTTTTATTTAACAAGGCAGTTATCCTAACTCGGATCCTGAAGAATCCACCTCTTATTCAATGTTGGTTGGATAAGGGGAAGTGTTATGAATAGGCCCATGAGGCCCATTGGGTATCCGGCCCACCATTGAAAGCTATAAATATGAGGATAGAGGAGCTCTTAACCCCATACACATATTTACCTACTTTTCCCTTCACAACATTTAGATCTTTATTAGTGTTTAGAGTCAAGTGTCGAAGGAAAACATGACAACTGGCAATATTTTTCATTTCAGGAGATGGAGAATAGGAGACCAAATGAAGGACGACCATGGCAAAGGAGAGCGCTCCAGGGATGCGCTCAGGCGTCAGAAGAAGGAAGGAACTGACGGAGAAAAGAAAATCAGAAAGTGGAGCAAAAACAGAGAGTTGGAGCTGAAAATAGCAGCCCACTCAGCCGAGTGACTTTGTCATTCGGCCAAGTGAAGATTCTACTCGGCCGAGTAGGGTACTGATCAGGGAAGATCAAAAACCCCCTCTCTGTCATTTATATGCCACTCGGCCGAGTGACTTTGTCACTCGACGGAGTGAATCAGACACTTTCAGCACTTGAAAAGCTCTGAGTGGCCATGCCACTCAGCCGAGTGACTTTTGTCTACTTGCCCGAGTGGGAAGTGCTACTCGACCAAGTCGGTACTTTCACAAAAAATTTTAAAATCTTAATAAACTGAGCCACCCTGCCGAGTGGACATGCTACTCTTATCCTATAAATTCGAAAGCCCGTGGCCCAAATCCCCAAAATTCCCAAAATTCCCAATTTTTGCCCGAGCTTTCCCCCATTCGCTCGAACGCTCCAATCCTTCGCCCGAGCCGCACCACCACTGTGCCCAAGCGGCGCGACCCCACGCCACCGACGCCGCCTCCCAGCCGCCGCTGGCGCCGCTTCGCCCACTGCCGGTCATCCCCGTTTTACTCCAATTCCTCCCCTTTTCTCTCAATCTCCATTTCGTAAGCCCTACTCCGCCCCGAATCAAAATTAAACCTTATACACATCTATCACTCTTGATTTTACCCCAAATTTATTGATATTCATTGCTAATTTGCCAAATTGTGTTTCAGGATAGCTTGGAGGAGAATCTGGGACAAATTCGGAGCTTCTCGGAGGAGGCGTTTCTCTATTCACATCCATTGCTTACATTCGCATCGTGCTTGAGTACATTCGCTCCTTTTCTATAGCACTTCGCATTGATAGGCACATCTCACGGCACACATGCCTCCACGGACTAGATCACGTTCACGGGCGCCCACCTCCAAGCAGATGAAGACTAGCGAGCCTGGCTCTTCCTCTGCTAGAGCGGACTCCCCGCCACCTAGCCCACCACCTAGCCCACCACCACCCACACTTCCACCTCCTACCACACCCATTCCACCCCCACCGGCACAGTCCGTCCCTGCTTTCGACACGATGGGGATCACTTTCAGAGATGACACACACCGCGCCAGATTTGAAAGAATCTCCCATCGTTCGATTGTCCCCTCTAGGTTTGCACACATTACAGATTTTGAGCGCCTAGGGGTTTTGAGGTCCTACTCCAGTTGTATGACAACGTGTGGTGGCGTGAATTTCTGTCGGTGTCGGTAGACACCTACGTTCGGTCGACACTTGAGGTCCTTAGTTTCATCCATAGGACTCTTGGGGGTTGCTCATTTCGACTGATGGATTGTGAGTGCGAGATTACCCTCGACATGCTCCGAGCCTATTTTTAGTAGCCCCCGTCTCGAACCCCGACCGAGCCTATAGTCCCACGCACATCCCCCCACCGTCTTTCGATACTCATGCCTTCTGGACACTCATCACGGGATCACCTCTCGCCTTTGACCCTAGCCGGACCAAGGCCTCCGCTATCATCCACCCATGCCCCCGCATTGCTCAGCGCCTTATGGCGACCACTTTTCTCGTGAGGTACGAGCCTGGAACGATGTCTAGGCTTGAGCTTTACATGCTCCACGAGATGACTAGAGCGAGAGCCTTCGAGGTAGGTGGAGACGTCTTACTCCCTGCCGTTCAGATCGATATAGCCAGTTGGTATCTAGACCGCATCATTATCTCTGTCGGGGCCAGGGCGCCTATTTGTTGTGGCGGTCTAATTACCCTTCTGGCACCCATGTACGGGGTTAACCTCCCAGCTGGTTTGCTATGACCCCCGGGCCCCACTTCCCTTTCCATTGATGTTATGGCCCGCATGAGGATGTTGCGTCCTCATGGTCAGCACCACTGGGATTGGCTACATAGTCCATTTGCAAAGATTATATGGTGCTTTCGAGCCCTGCTCAGACCCACATTGGACCCGCAGGAGGGGTATGGAGACCAGAGATGGACCTCCTCATCACAGCTGCATACGTGCTTAAGCCTGATGGTACTCAGCAGGAGCCCCTTCTCCCACCTCTGAACCCCGAGATCCCTATCACTCAGCCTGCACCTGATTTGACCTCTGCTCCTGACACCTCTGTCCACACTTCTGTCAGTGTCAGGATCACACGTGCTGAGTCCATCACCACCACCACCTCTGTGTTGCTGACTATTGTCCCATCTCTGCTGTGAGTTTTGAGAGCGCCCCCACCACTATTCTCGAGAGAGGCGAGCCTTCCTATGTTTCTACAGCCGAGACCCTATCCTCACCAGATTTCTCGACAGCTGGGGAGTCATTTTCAATTGATCTCATGACCTTCCCAGTCGTCGACCCTTCCGTCTCCGCTGTCGCTGTCTTCACCGAGAGTGTCGTGATGTCTGTCCCCATTTCTGTGTCAGCGACCTCTCTACCCTCCTCGTCCTCTGTCACCGTTTCAGATTCAGTCGTTACCCACACTTCTGAGAGCATTCCTGCTTCTCAGCCTCCTATAGGGGCTGAGCGTCTTATGGTGAGCACGGCACCACACCCTCACCCAGTAGTGGCACCACTTGTCTATGGTAGCCGTGCTCGGTAGCCCCGATCCCCACCTGTTCGACCCTATGCCCATCCTCCCCCGACACCCTAGTTCAACACCTGCGTGCTCTAGAGGGGGCCATTAGTGGGCTAAGAGGATATTTTCAGGCTCTCTCCACTACCGTTAGCTCTGTACAGTCTCGCATCGCTCTACACCCTGGTATTCAGGTCACCCTGAACCAGATTCTTGCGCGACTGTCACAGCCTCCTCCACCTGCCGCTATCCGTCCCATTTCACAGCAGCCTCCACCACCACCCCCCACCACAGGACGGTGCTGGTGCCCCACCACCTGCTTAGGCACACACTTGATGCCTCCCATATTTTTGCCACTGCTGTGATTGTTATCATTTTTTCTGCCAATTTTGCGCACCTCCTCCCCACACAGTTTGGTCACTTTTTGTTCAGATTTGTCAATATCATCTTGGGAGAGAGGAGTCATTTCTGGGACTGTTATTTGCACCATCTTGATCTCTGCATGCATCACTTGCATATCCATCTCATTTTCTCCTATTTTCATCCTTTATCATGCATGCACCCTCTTCCACCCCACCCATATCATATCTCTCCTTGTGCCACACTTAGCACATTGAGGACACTGTGCAGTTTAGTTTGGGGGAGTGAGTGTCTCAAGCACTTTTCGTTTTCTTCATTTTTATTTTCATTTTTCCACCTTTCTTTATTTTCCACTTATTTTCACCCACTTTTTCATGTTTTTTCACATGCATCACATTTTCTTATTGTGTGTGTATGTGTGTGTGTTCTGTATATGTATAGTAGTCCTTATTTTTCTTTTATCCTTATTTCTTTTATCCCTTTTTGCTAGAGATGAATTTTCTGTGATGAAGATGACCTGGAGCTAGTTTACTTTTATATGCATATTCTCTTGGTATGCCATCGTTTTTATCTCAGATATCATATGCTGTACTTTGCCATGCATTCGAGAATAGTAACCTGCATTTTTATTATATGAATATGAATGAAATTCTACCATTAGCTGAGTCCGAAGATTTATATTGTATACTTTTCATAGAAAACACACCAAGCTTCACGCATTGATTGCCTATATTTGGAGTACTGCTTTGTTGTCTGCTATCGCTTCTTTTTGCATGAAAATTGTACGCTTGACTTTCAGGTTGATTGAATGTATGCCAATTTTATATAACTGGATTAGTTTACTTTCTAAAATCAAACTGAGTAGATTACATTACTCCGCTGAAAGTTGTCATGCACATTCTAAAGAGTGAACCGAGCATTGAATATTTTTCTTTCTCCACATATCTTGAACTTCATTTCTATACTTAAAATCATTGGTGAATCTCCCTCTAGTAAATCTTATATTGGCACCTTCCCCTTACTATAAATTCCATCCTCCAATACCCCAAAATCAAAAAGAAAAAAAATACATGCACATCTCTCTATCTTTTGATTTGGGATTGTTATTGTGTATATGAGTTTCAAAAAAAGAGAAAAAAGAAAGAAAAGAAAAGAAAAAAAGAGAGAAACAAAAAGAAGTTCATACACGATCCCATTTCTTTCTTTCTTTCTTCCCTCTTTTATTTTTAGTTTTCTTGGAGTTTCAAAAATGGGGAAAAGTTGTATTGTTCTATCTGATGCCACCACGCTTATAGATAAGCTTGGGGGAGGATGATCCAATGATGTGAGAGAGAGTGACCACTTGTTTATGCATGACGACCTAAGCTAGGTAATTTTCTATACTTAGGAAGATTACTAGGAGTACTACGAAGTCCACGAATTGAAATTTGGCATGCATTCCATGAACACCATTTCTTTCTATTCTTATTGCTTCATATTGTGTGATACCTCTTATACTCCAAATAGAAAGCAGTCAATTGAAAAGTGTGCGATTTATGATTATATATATTACTTTGGATGCCTCAGACGATGCTAATTCTAGAATGATTTCATATTTCATATCGTTTTGATATTCTTGGGTTTCTATATCGAATGCAATTATATATGATCATGATATCGAGATAAAATTATTTGGCATGTTTTTATTCATCGTATGCTATTTGAGTAAGCAGCTCCATGTCCTGAGAAAATAATCTAGCACCTCCCTCTTCGTTATCTTTTCTATTTTCTTTTTCATTTTTCCTTATTTTTACCCGCCGGGTTCGCCTTTTTACTCATCTTCTTCGAGGACGAGTAAGAGGTAAGCTTGGGGATTTTGATCGCTCCTTATTTTACACCTTTTTTCTGCATGTTTTCAAGTCATTTCGATCGCCCATATTGCGTTTTTCATGATTATTCGACGATATCGTGTTGCTTTTCACTATTTCTTGTTTTTGTCGTATTTCAAGAAATATGGAGCGATCTGGAGAAAAAATGAGATCAAGGGACTTTCACGCACACTGGAGCATCGCCCACGGCCTTATTGAAGAGCTAGCAGTGCTAGATGATGAGTGGAAGGGGAAGAAATTTGATAAAATCGACGAGGAAGCGAGGAGGAGAAGAAAGAACCACTGAAGCAGCTCACTCGGACGAACAGACAGTTCACTCGGCCGAGTGAAGGAACGTGCTCGGCTGAGTACAACAGATACATGAGCACATTGAGTTAAAGGCCACTCGGGCGAGTGAGAAATCTCACTCGGCCGAGTGAAGAAATCCACTCGCCCGAGTATGACAGGGTTTTTCTCCTGAAAACTCAGCCGACTTACTGGAATTTAGAGAAGACTCACTCGGCCGAGCAAGAAAGCTCAGTCGGCCGAGTGACGAAGTCCACTCGCCTGAGTGTGACAGGGTGACAGACCCCCCGAAACCCCCAATTTCTTTGTTTTTCTTTGGGTTTGTCACTCGGTCGAGTGACATGTTCCACTCGGTCGAGTAGCGCAGTCCGACTGTGTCGCGAATTAGGGTTCTGGGCTGTGCCAGTGGCAAATCAGTCAGGATTTTCTGGATGATTTTGACTTGTATTTAAGACTAGTTTTATTCCTAGTTTTGGGAGAGACTCGAAGTTAATTTTGACGGCTATTCTTATTGTAATTCTCAGCTGGAGATCAAAGACGTGCAATTTGGTTTGGTCTTTCTATCTAAAATTCTAGTTTTTATGAATTATTTTCTCTTAACCATGAATTGCGCTATGATCTTATTCGTTATTTCTGTGATTGCTATGATCAATTGTGAGTAGTTCCGTCGTTCTAGGGCATGGGGATGAACCCTATGGATCCGATCTTAGAATTGTGATGAATGAATTGAATTGTTGCTAGGATTGATAGACGGTTAGGTTATGATTGATTTACTACGAATAGCTAGGAATTCCATTGATTGGGGTTTGCAAGAGATTGGATTTCAATCGATGGATAGGCCTAGATATTCGATTTAGGTTTATAATCAATATTCTCTAGACTTGGTTTGCAAGAGATTGGACCAAAGCTAGGATTTTTATTATAAATCTATACATATATTCGTTTGCAAGAGATTGGATGAATACGAATTATCATAACCTAGATCGTAGCTCGAGTTTACACGAGGGTGGGCTCGAGGTGCGATTGGACGATGATGTCGATCTTCATGCTAGTGGCTTAGCTTAGGGTTTGCACGAGAGTGGGTTCTAATCTAGGTTGCTATAGACCGGTAATAGAGCGAGAGCGTGAGCTTGGTTCTATATTCAGTTACGACTAGTCCACATCAATTCAAGCATTACAACATTGAGATTCATGATCCACAAGGATAAATGACGATCTGTAGTGAGGATTCCCTAGCCCTAGACACTTTTATTATATAGAATTCTACTTGTTATTTGAACGACTGTGACAACATTCCCGAAACTATTCCATTCTTCCACCAATAGCTAGGTGATCGAGATAGAGTGCTGTCATTTGTCCTCCCTGTGTTCGATACCCCCTCGCCACTTCATCGCGCGCTTGCTGTAAGACTACAGTCGTTTTCCAGGTGTAAATCCGAGCGCAATCATTATGCGTAGTGAGATATTTGTGCAACCACGTTTACTTACCGCGCACAACAAAGAAATTTTTTCCCTATTGTGCACGGTCAGTAATTTTTGTCGTTGCATAAAAAATTACCCACCACGCCCAACAGATAAATTTTTACTCATTGTGCGCGGTGAGTAATTTTGGTTAGTGGATCAATTTTTACTCATCACGCACAACGCAGTAAAATTGTAAATATGAATCACATATTGAGATTATACATCTACATATCAACTTGAAATCAATTGAAAACTAGAAATCAATTGAAAACTATTATATAAATGTGATCGGAAATTTAAAAGATACAAGAATTGCAGACAAAAATCTTTAACAACTGAAATCTATTCAAATGGTCTGCATGGACTTATAGATTGTGATAATTATGGCTGTCAACATGACCTCTTGAATATTTGTCGAAATACCAAAAATCAACTGGGTTACAATTCCACCCAATAATCTTAAGAGAAATTTGTTTATACACCGAACAAGAGATTAAACAAGGAAATGAAACTCCATGAATCTGGTATTAAATCTTAGTCACGGTAAAATGTTTCAATTTTTTATCAACGTGCACAACATGCAAACTTCCTGTTGTGCGTATTGAGAAAAAATTGTATAGTGTTTCAATTTTACTCAACGTGCATAACATGCAAACTTTTTACATGTTGTGCGCATTGAGTAAGAATTGCTCAATGCGTACAACATGCACAAATTTTGCATGTTATTCGTGTTGAGTAAACATTGATTCACAACCTAAATTTACTTCTCGAGCACAACAAGCAATTTTTTTTGCCCGATATGCGCATCTACTAAAAATTTCCTTCTCAAATATCGTTTGTGACCTAAAATTTTTCTTCCCGATCTTCATATTTCGCTTTTTATATCATCTACATAAAATTGTTCGACAGAGTTTTATCATGATTCCGATCTCGTTTTAGTCGATAAGCATATGTTTAAACTTTGTTTTATGATTGCATTGACTGATTTTAGGGTGTTTTGGATTATGGTTCGGTATTCCCGGTTGTTCGCAAAGCAAAAACTTAAATACTAATATTTTATTGATATGTATTCTGAGTAAATACTGTATGCAATACGTGCGTGAAGAAAAACAACAGGTGTGCAAAGAAGTTCCCAAAAAACGTGCTCGAAAAGTTCATGGCCTTCGTTCTTCTGTAATCTTGTCTTCACCATTAGTAGAAGATTTGATTTTACGAGATAATCATCGATTGATATCGATCAGCACTACATGTTGACTCAATATCTTAATGAACGAATAATTACAGGCTAGATAATGAATAAATTGATTAAGTGTTAGAATTGGAAGAACTGGTAGCTAATGGTCTCCACCATAGCCATATAAATATTATTCATATAGGAGTTAATTACATATGAATCTCAAGGGACACCCACTTAGTAGTGGGTGTAATGGTGGATGGTAGTGGGTGGAGACCAAAGGTCTCCCCCATTCATAACACTCCCCCATCCATCCATTCTTAGCATATGAATTCTTCAGGATCCAATACACTAATGTGGGGTGGATACTGCTGGATCCAGAGTTACCGTGTTTTGCCTCGTTAAAACCTTAGCTGTGGAAAACCCAGTGGGACAAACCAACAACTTAAGAAAAAAGAGTACAATACACAAGTGACTCCCCCTGATCCGTAGAAGCTTCAAGCTTGTAGGTCTTTTAGCTGTCGCATCCCTATTTCTTTTACAAGCTTTCTAATAGTTCATCTAGGCAATGCCTTAGTAAATAGATTAGCTAAATTATTACAAGACTGAATCTGCCGTACTTCAATCTGCTTCTGCTCATATAGCTCGTGCGTCCAGAAGAACTTGGGAGAGATGTACCTCGTCCTGTCGCTCTTGATGTAACCAGCTTGTAGTTGATCTATACAAGCTGCATTATCTTCAAATAATATGGTTGGCTCAAGGTCGTCCGTCTTCAAGCCGGTCATCACTAGAATGTGATGAATAACTGAATGAAGCCAGACATATTCTTTGCTAGCTTCATGGATCGCCAGGAGCTCTGAGTGGTTGGGTGAAACTGATGTGGTGGTCTGCTTCACATATTTCCAAGAGATGGCCGTACCCCCAAAGGTGAACACAAAACCAGTCTGTGATTTCTCGGAGTATGGATCAGACCTGTAACCTGCATCTGCATAACCAATCAAAGTGGAAGATCCACCTTTCGGGAAGTATAATCCCAAGTCAACTGACCCTTGGAGGTAGCGTAGAAGCTGCTTTACTCCGTTCCAGTGGCGCCTTGTGGGCGCTAAACTGTATCTGGCTAGTAGGTTGACTGCGAATGCTATGTCGGGACGCGTGCAGTTTGTCGGATATAGTAGTGCTCCAATGGCATTAAGGTAAGGTACTTCAGGACCTAATGTTTCCTCCCCCTCTTCCAACGGCAGGAAAGGGTCCTTATGTACATCCAAAGATCTAACGACCATTGGTGTACTTAGAGGATGTCTCTTATCCATATGGAAATTTTTAAGTAATTTCCTTGTGAATGTGGATTGGTGTAAAAGGATTCCTCCGCTAAGGTGTTCTATCTGTAAGCCAAGACAATATTTAGTCTTGTCTAGGTCTTTCATTTCTAGCGTTAGTTTGAGGCTTGCAGATATATCATCAATCTCTGCAGGAGATTCGATGAGGTTTAAGTCGTCTACATAGACGGCTATTAATATGAATTCTGTTTCCGTGGTTTTAATGAAAATACACGGGCAGACTTCATTATTGGTGAAACCTTGTTGAACAAGGAATTCACTCAGTCTGTTATACCATATTTTTTCCGATTGCTTAAGACCATATAATGATCTTTGAAGCTTAACAGAATAGACGTCTCGAGGTCTATCTTTTATTTCTGTTGGTAGTTTGAAACCATCTAGAAGTTTCATATAGATATCTTTATCTATATTGCCATATAGATATGCAGTCACAACGTCCATGAGCTGCATTTCTAGGCCTTCCATTGATGTTAAGCTTATTATGAATCGGAATGTGATTGCATCCATAACCGGGAAATATGTATCTTCATAATCTAACCCCGGTCATTGGGAAAATCCCTTAGCTACAAGCCGTGCTTTGTAGTGTACGATCTGATTATTCTCATTTATTTTCCTTACGAATACCCACTTGTATCACACATGTTTTACACCTATTGGTGTCTGGACTACTGGTCCAAAGACTTTGCGTTTTAAGAGTTAGTCCAGCTCTACTCCTATTGCATCGTTCCACTTTGGCCAATCATCTCTGTGTTTGCATTCAGCTATGGATCGTGGATCGATATCATCTTCGCATTGAGCGACGTGAACAACAATATCGAACGCGAAGTCGTCGTCGACGACAATGCTTTTTCTGTCCAGTACCTCCCCAGTACGTATGAAATTTAAAGATATTTCTCCTGTATTGTCCTCTTCGAGGGACTGAAGGAGGGAAGAGGTTAATGATACGAGCTCAGCATCCTGTGGTGGGATATTCGTTATTTCTCCAGGTATTTTCCTCTTTCGAGGAACTTTATCCTTGGAGCCAGGAGGTCGTCCTCTTTTCAATTGAGGTACAGTCAATTCTGTTGCCGGTGGGTTGCATACATCTTTAGGGATATCAATCCTAGCTGGCGTATTGGCAGCAGGGACGTGTGATCTGATAATCTTCTGGTTATCAGTGAATTTTTCCAGGAGTAAATGTACTGTATTCTGAATGTGTAGGATCTTCAGGATCTCATCTTCACACAGATTAGTACGCAGATCATAATGAGACAAAGACTTAGTGTCCCAAGAAATGGTCTCTGAAGCTTCAGGCTTCTTAGTTTGTGAGCCTAGTGTTGGAAAAGAATTTTCGTCAAACTCACAATCTTCAAGATGAGCCTTAAACGCGTTGCCTGTCAAGGGCTCAAGGTACCTAATAATGGAGGGTGAATCATACCCTACGTAGATACCACGATGGCGTTGAGGACCCATTTTAGTCCTCTGTGGGGGTGCAATGGGAACATAGACTGCACAACTGAATACTCTCAAGTGAGAAATATTAGGAGGTACACCATATTCAAGCTGCATATGTGATAAAATATGACCACTAGAGGGTCGTAGTTTGATAAGCGAAGTGACATGCAAAATGGGATGTCCCCATGCATCCACATGCAACTGTGATTGCATTAGCAATGGATGAGCAATCCATTGCAGTCTCTTTATAAGAGACTCAGCCAACTCATTCTGGGTGTGAACATGAGCTACTGGATATTCAATTTCAATGCCAGTTACTTGGCAATAGTCTTGAAAGCCTTGTGAAGTGAATTCCCCAGCATTGTCCAGATGTATTTTTTTAATATGATTATCTAGAAAATGTGTCCGCAACTTTATTATTTGTGCCAATAGCTTTGGAAAAGCTAGGTTGCGGGTGGACAAAAGGCACACAAACGACCATTTTGAAGATGCATCTATTAGTACCATAAAGTACCTAAATGGATCACTTGATGGGTGAATTGGCCCCCAAATGTCCCCATGTATTCTCTCCAAGAAGCTAGGAGACTCAAACCCCACTTTTAGGTGGGATGGTCTCGTGATTAGTTTACCCTTATAACAGGGGGACCAGGAAAATCGCCCTTTTGAAGAATCTTCATGTTCTTCAAATTATGTCCACGGGATTGGGTTATGATGCTGTGCATCATTACTGATCCTGGGTGACCTAGTCTATAATGCCAGAGACTGAATTCTAGTGATGTAGAACACTGCTGGTGTACCATCAGATTAGCTTCTTTAGGTTGGATGTATGTTTGATAAAGGCCCGACGGGAGTCATTTAACACATTATAGGATGGTTTTAATACCATCCTTATGACGAGTAACATACCAATATTCAATATTATTGAAATCATCAGTTTTCAAGTGATATCCGTTTAAACGGATGTTCTTGAAACTTAGTAGATTTCTATCTGATTTTGGAGAAAATAAATCATCTTTTATTATAACTTTTGTTTGGTTTGGAAGCAATAAAATTGCTTCATCTGATCCTTCTATTATATTATATAGTCCCGAAATTGTAGTGACATGACCATGATAATTAATGATGCTATTAAAATAGCATTTGTCTCGAAGGATCGTGTGCGTGGAGGTACTGTCCACTAGGCATTTACACTTTCTTATCTATCTCTAGAAAAGAATGTAAAAAGTTTTATGAGATGGAAAAACTACATTCGATTCATTAATAAAATGACATAATTTAAGATACATCATTCAGTAATGAAAAAGACATCAAAGATAATTAAATCAGCATTAGTCAAGGAGGTCGGTATTCTAGAAATCCTCGGTGGTGAACCGAGTAGGCGGCCGTATATCTACCAAATT
>JAULAV010004543.1:0-25032 GCA_030789695.1 Scilla litardierei
CTTGATCTTCACAACCACCCCAAGAGGGAATCACACCACCCCAAATTGACACGTTAGGAATTGAGTTTAGGAATGCCACACAATTGTCCACTTTCCAGATATTAGCTCGAAGACCCATGTTCGCCATGAAATTCGTGAGCCATCCCGCTCTCGATAAATTAGGGATCCTCAAGGGCATTCAAACGCTCTTTTCCAACATAGGTGGGACAAATTTCACAGCCTGCGAAGCTCGCACATATCCATGCCTCACCTTGGAGTTTCTTAGCTCCTTTGCCTACACAGGCTCAGGCATAGAGTTTAGGCTCACGAATGCTGACTACACCGCCACGTTTGACGCTTTGAACACCATTTTTCGATTGCTGACGTGTGTTTATATTTTATATATTCACGCATGTCTTCTTTGTGTTTTTCCGTTGTTTTCCGTCGTCCCGTATCCATTTTCTTGTGATTTCTAGTTTTCTTTCACTTCTTTGTGTTTTTGTGTATTTGCAAGAGATTGCCAGCGTAGGGTTCATATAACGAAGATATCATGAGTCCCCGGAGCAACGGGAGGAGTCACGCGCGATCCAGGGGGTCAAACGATGAAGATTACCATATTTCACCCCTCGACCGATCGGTTAGACACAGCCAACCGATCGGTTGATGCACGCGTATCCGACCCGGACAAAGGCTGAAGTGAAGTGCAGCTCAACCGACCGGTTCGTTGACCAGTTCAATCCAACAGAGCCCTCGGCCATTTGGAGCTGAATTCCAACCGATCGGGTGACATCTCACCCGATCGGTTCATCTGTAGCTGATTCTCCCAAACGACGACCCTGAGAGCTCAACCGACGGTTCGCTGACCGTGCCAAATTGTCAGTGTTCTCTGTCTTTTGGGGACAATTCCAACCGATCGGTTAAATACTCAACCGATCGGTTCACCTGATGCTGCATCTCTCCAATCGACGACCCGCTCACTTCACCCGCTCTCCTCAGCGCCCGGGTGAAGTTCCCGAAGCCGATGGCCGAAGCATCAAGCAGCTCACCCGATCGGTTGATCCTTCAACCGATCGGGTGACATCGATTTGTATATATATATGCCCTAGGTTTCAGAAAACGCAGCTTTTGTTATTTTCTGTCTTTTTCTCCCATTGTGATGGCTGGAATTTTATTGTTTTTCGTAAGTGTTCTGATCTTTGTGAAACTTTAATATTATCTTAATAGCATTGCTACTATCTCTTTTCTATTGCTTGATTATGATTTCTACGGTTGATTTGTGTTTAGATTGCATTTAACCATAATTTGTGAGTAGTTCCCTAATCTGGGATTTTGGTGGAAACCCCTTCGTGGGTTCTCCCTAATGCGTCCATAGGACTAGGATTTCGATAGGGATTAGGAATTTAGATGGTTACGCGGGGTGTTTCATTATCATCGGTGGAAAAAAGACCTCCTTTAACCGTCAGTCCAAGTGGAATAAACTTGGCGGTTGACTCCCTAGCCACAGCTCGCGCCCCTAGCGTAGACATTGAATCCTAGCACGTGGGAACGGCAGGATGAGATGTTGGGAGTTATCGTTGCGAGCTTAGTGCTCCCGGAGTCGGTCGGTGTTAATGGACATGGGAATGCCCACCGACCGAACCCGGGTAGTCCTAGCGTATCATCCTGGGCACCGACCGGAATATCGGGCCCATGGTAGAGGCAACGTCTCACCACTAAACCCTAATTCCAATCGTATTCCTATCCGTCTGTCGTAATAGTGAGAACACATGATAGGGTGGAAACCGAAGTCCTAGGTTTCCTTTTATATTGTTTATCCCTCGTATCTATTTTCGGTGACAAACCATCGATCGTTCGGGCTAGCTCACCCATAGGGTGAACCGGTTCCTCTTTGACACAAGCACAACCACGCCTCCCTGTGTTCGACCCCCAAGCCACACTACAACATCGTGCGCTTGCGGTATAAATATTTAAATCTGGTATCCCAAATCCTATTGCACCTTATATGCGTCAAAATTAGGGGACGTCAAGCTTTATGGCGTCGTTGCCGGGGAGGCAACGTGCTTGTTATTTTAGGACCTATTGAACCCTTGAGTCTAGCTCATATCCCTATCTCACGATAATTTTCGCATTCTACTTTTTCATTTTTATTTTCTAATTTTTATTTTCTATTTTTATCTGTTTCTATCCCATACTTGCTTCACGGGTGTTCGTGATTTTTCATGTGCAGGAATACAAGGAGTCTCGACGACTTGATTCCTATTGACCCAAAGATCAACGCCACCCTGAGGCGTCTGAACGCAGAGAATAGAAGAAGAGAAGAGTCTGTAGCTATGGGGGAGAATACCCCACCACAGAAGTCCCTGCTGGAATACTCAATGCCATCCATCGGGTCCACCTCCTCCATCCAACCTTCGACTATTACGGCACAGAATTTCGAGCTTAAGCCGTCGTTGGTGACGTGGATCCAGCAGGATCAATTTTCTGGGGCACCCATGGAGAGCCCTATTGAACATCTGGACTCCTTCCTTGAGAAGTGTGACACATTCAGGATTAATGGTGTCACAACTGCAGCTATCCGACTGAAGCTATTCCCCTTCTCTCTGCGGGGATAAAGCCAAGCAATGGCTTAGGGGAAAGGACCCGAACACCTTCAATACTTGGGAGAAGCTCTCGAACGCTTTCTTAACTAAGTTCTTTCCTCCGGGGAAGACAATGAAGCTGAGGAGTGAGATCTCCTCCTCCTCCCAGGCCAGTCACGAGTCCCTGCACGAAGCTTGGACGAGATACAAAGAGATGCAGCGGCGATGCCCTCATCACGAGCTTCCAAAGTGGCAGATTATAAATCTGTTCTATAATGGATTGAGGTATGACCTAAAATCTTCTATGGACGCCGCGGCTGGGGGGTCCTTTATGTCTAGAAGCGAAGAAGATGCCGACAACATTTTAGAAAACATGGCATCAAACAATGAGCGGTGGTGCGATGAACGTGCCACGCCCAGATCTGGAGGCATTCATAGAGTCGAGGACGTCGACAAGTTGTCTAGCAAATTCGATTTGCTATCGACCCAGATCTCAGCGCTTATGGTATGAGCTGGTGGTGCCAGCACCCAACAAGTATCGGCGGTGGAAGTGGAAGTCCTGGGAGACTTCGAGGGTGGTGATATCTCACCACCGGTGGATCAAGCTAGCGCACTTTTCTTCAACCCGACGGGTAATGCGCCATATCCACCAAGGACTAGCTCAAATCCGGCTTATTCTCCCAATAACCGGAACCACCCCAATTTGAGCTACCGGGCACCTTATCAGCAGCCTCAGCAACAGCAGCAGCCACAGCAAATGTATCAGTAGTATCCCCCCAGGAACCAGCAGCCCATGAAGCAGCAGCAGCAGCCATATGGCCAGCAGCATGTTATCTCCCCGGTCGAGAGCCTCTTGACCCAGTATATTACGAACCAGGAGAAGATCAACATGCGACTGGAAATGGGACAAAAGGCCCTCACCGACCAAGTAACCCAGCTGGGGTTGCAGGTGGCGAACCTTCAGAGGGCGCAAAACCAATTGCCGGGTCAACCGGAAGTAAATCCAAGGGGGGCGAATCAGACATTGGCACTAACGCATGATCATGCGAATGTGTCCGCTATCGTCTTGAAAAGCGAGACACAAATTCCTACAAGAGTACCCGCTAAGGAACCTGAAGCTCCGTTGGTCGATGGGCGACCAATTGAAAAAGCTAATGACGACGGAGCTTCGTCATCAAAAGCTATGACTCCTGAGGGAGTCTCTGAGGAAGAGAAGAAGAAGAATGAAGAAGGGAACCTAAGAGTCTTTAAGCCCATTGTGCCTTTCCCACAACGACTTGTCAGGGCGAAGATTGATGAAAAATACGGCAAGTTCTTTGATATGGTCAAGGACTTGAGCTTGCAGATCCCTTTCCTTGAAGCTATAGAGACTATCCCGTCCTATGCAAAGTTCTTGAAAGACTTGGTGACGAGGGGTTCCAGAAAAGAAAAGGTCGTTCTCACGGCGGAATGCAGCGCTCTGATCCAGCGAGTGAATCCGCCGAAGCTTAAGGACCCAGGAAGCTTCTCTATTCCTTGTTCGATTGGGGAAGTGAAGATCCATCGGGCGCTCGTCGATTTGGAAGCGAGCGTCAGTCTGATGCCCATGTCACTATACAGGAGGATAGGGATGGGAGACCTGGAGCCCACAGGTATGACTCTTCAACTAGCTGACAGATCGGTCAAATATCTGGTGGGAATTGTAGACGACCTGCCAGTAAACGTCAGCGGAGTGCATGTGCCGGTAGACTTCGCGGTGATGGACATGCCCAAAGACACTCATACACCCATCATCCTCGGGAGGCCCTTCATGGCCACCACTGGCGTGCTGATAGATGTGAAGAAAGGGAAGCTATCCCTTAATGTTGGCGACCAGAAGGTCGAATTTGACTTGGGGTTATCTATGAAGCACCCTCCAGATGAACCTGGTTGCAATATGCTGGACGTTGAGGAGGAAAGAGCCGTAGAAGCTGGGGCCTAGGAAATTCTCTCAAGGAACGCCCCCGACAGCTTGGGGGAACTTGAAGAGCATGTCGGTTTGAAGAAGGAAGAAGTTGCTCGGGAAGCGGGTGTCTCACATACGACCCCTCCTGGATTCCAAAAAGCTGCTCCGACGAGGAGAAAAGGAAAAGAGCCCATGGGGCATACCGCTGATGAGATCCGGATCTTACGGAAAGTGGCGGTCGATGCCAATGTGAGGGAGAAGCCCCCAGATACCATCAACGGAGGGAGGATCGTCGAAGAAGTCTACTTATCGCCGCTGTCAACACCGAAGACCACCTCTCCAAAATCTGAAGGGATGCCAAACATTGGGCATCACCCACGTCCACCTTGAAAATCATCTATTGGGCGTCGAGCAAACGACGTTAAACAACAGCGCTTCATGGGAGGCAACCCATGTTCTAAACCCTCGTCTTTGTTTTTAGGATTATTTTTAGGATTATTTTTCTTATTTTGATGAATAAATTCGGCAACGGGAACTTTCGTCGAGGGACTTAGGCTATTTTTGAACTTTTGCAGGAAACAAGCCCACAACCGATCGGTTGAGCCCACAACCGATCGGTTAAGCCCTCAACCGATCGGGTGGGACGTATCTGAAAGTGGCCTATATCTGTTCATCAACGAACCGCTCGGGTGGAACAAGCTGAGACCGGGTGGCAGATCGTGTGAGAAGAGCAGAACTCTCGGGAAAATCTGGGATTAATTCAACCGATCGGTTGATCTGGAGCTCTGACCGGGTGGATGTCCGGGTGAAGTCGGGAATGCTCTCGGGAAAACCGTGAAGCGGCCAACCGATCGGTTGAAATCTCAACCGATCGGTTCGCCTGTAGCTACCATCCAACAATATATTTCGAAAATTTCCCCAACCGATTGGGTGACATCTCACCCAATCGGTTCGCCTTAAACCCTATAAATACCCCCCTCTTCACCCGATTCATTTCTTCACCTGACTTCGACCTCTCCTCCGTCGTTTCGACTTCTCCAACCCTCAACCGGCCATCCTCCTCCCCTAAACCGATCTCCTCTCACTCCCAATCGATCTCCCACATCCGCAATCCCTCTCTCCATCCTCACTCTTCCCAAAATCCGCAGCAACCCTAGCCCTAACTTCGCTCTTTTTCGAAAATTTCAAATTTTGTTGGAACGGCGTGCCGCAGCTTCACACTTCCTTCGATTGTGCTGCGTTGGGTGATTTGCGAGCAAGGATTGTCTTCGCTACTGGGTAAATTCGCTCCTAAACTCTATTTCATACATTTGCCCTATTACTACTGATTTGCTCAATCGCCATTGTTTGTGTAAATTCATCATATCTTGCATTCACTTGCATCACACACCCACACTACCATGGCCAAGGATAAAGGTAAGGGTAAGGCCATCATGCATGAGGAGGAGCCGTCTCGCAAGAGACGGAGGACCCCACGTCCACCTAGTTCACGTCCTCCTCCTACACTGCCTACACAACCCCAACCCCGACCAATTATCCCTCATGAGGACCCAATGATGGGACCGCGTGGTTACCGTTTTTTGAGTCTTGAACAGAAAAACTTTCATAATAGACTCGATGCACGGGGACACCTGTCCACCAAGTTTGCACATGCCCAAACTCTTATCGATCTCGGAGTTTTCTCCGAGGTCGAGACTCTTTTCACTAACCTAGGATGGATAGCTTTCTTTAACGCCCACGCAGTGTCTTACCCCTCCCTCACACTAGAATTCATATCCTCCCTCAAATGTGAGGCGGGGTCCATTGTTGTCAATTTTCACGTCCGAAACCGAAGTATCCGCACCAACCTGAACACGATCAATAACATTTTCGGTTTCCCCATTCTAGGCGGAGACGCCATCCGTCCACCTGAATATCACCGCGACTTCGATGTCGATATATTTTTGTTTCGCCTCACCCTCCACGACCATTATCCTCGAGGCAAGGCCAAGGCCTCCCCCATCATTCACCCCGTATTTCGTCTGGCCCACCGTATCATTTCTAGCACATTCTTCCCCAGGGATGAGTCCGGTACTGTGACCATCCCTGACCTTTTTATTTTGTGGGCTATGACATTTGATTTTATTCGCGGTGATGACGGGATCGCCTTCGAGGCCCTCGCATTCCCATTCATGGCGGCGCTTGGCTTATTCACAAATTGTTTGATATTATCCGCGCCGGCAAGGGCAAGTATTGTTGTGGGGGCCTCATTACCATCATTGCTTCATATCCCCAGTTCAATATCGTTGTCCCCAGAGATTTGCCTTCTGCCGCAAGACCTACACATCTGGATCTTGATGTCCTGCGACACACTCATATGATCAAACCTCGACCCGACGGTCGTTTCACCTTCTACTACGGTCACCCCCCTGCTCCTTACACCATTCTGCCCAACCCAGGTCACATGTCTATCGTTCACGTGGCAGATTGGACGATCCCTCCTGACCCTGAGTTTCTAGGGGGGTTACGTCTTCTGTTCCTTATCCCGGGAGCACCCATATCACCTTTACATGCCGTCCACTTAGGCGAGCAGGACATTCCTACGTCCCAAGGAGACTCCGGGGCTGGCCCTAGTAGAGCCATCCCGGCTTCTGTCCCCATCACCACCGTCACCACTTCTCCTGTCCGTACGACCACTACTTCCTCCTTTCGTCGAGCCACCTCTGCTCGCCTTGGTCTCGAGGCTAAGTTAGCTGCACTGCGCGCTGGCGCATCGACTTCGGCCTCCTCGGTCCCACCCTCTTCTATCGTTACCCACCCATGTTTCCTCGCACTTGAGAGGAACGTGGCCACCATCCTCCGCATTCTCACTCACATTCACGGACCACATCCACCCACACCACCACCCTCACCACCTCCTTCACCTCCTCGACGATCTTCACCTCCACCTTCACATTCATCCCCTCCCCCCACCACTTCCGTTCCCACCACTTCCCCTCCACACACCGTTTATGACCCACCACCTCTGCCACCCTCCACTTCCCTCACCGCATACGCGTGCCGCAAGAAATTGCAGGTGCGATCGAGATCACTTCCCCCTCCATACTCTTCTACCACCGTACCTCTTCCATCCACCACCGCTTTAGTCGCCATTTCATTACCACTTACCATCATCACCACCACTCCACCCATCGTTCACACCACCACCGCACCCACCCATCCACCCCTTTCCCCACTACTCCGCACACCCGTCACCTCTCCCATCCACTCCCCCACATCCCCCACATCTTCTACCGAGGAGGACGAGGATAGATCCTCTCCTGCATTTTGATTTCTTTTTCTTTTCTGATCTTCCCCCTAGCATATTTCTGCATCATCATGATTATATCTTATTGCTAGCATTGTCATGTCTAGCTTGGGGGAAGTCATTTTTTATATGTGTTGTCATGTGATGTCTTGGTGGTGTGTCTGTTTATATGTGTTCTTATTTGCGTGTTTCTTTTTCCTTCTCTTTATTTTTCCTATTTTCGTCTGTGTGATTTTCTTTTTTTTCATTCTTTTTGTGTCGGTGCGTATTGCCCCCCATTTTCATTGCCCTCCCATATTTACTTCTATTGCATTGAGGGCAATTCAAGTTTCAGCTTGGGGGAGTCGCACTTCGTGCGTCAGTTATGTCGTTTTCTTCGTTTTTGAGTCGTTTTCATCGTGTTTTTCTTTTTCTTCTCTTCTTTTTATCTCCCTATCCTAGAGATGACCCAATATAATGAATTTCCACTAAATCACACACACACCTAGCATAGCTTCGATATTCACATTCACTAACCCTAGGAAGCCGTGTCCTCTTGCAGTTCATGCATCGTGGGTCCACTTGCTTTTACGTGAGTCGTGTGTCGTGCCTAGCTTATGGTGTGCTTCTACTCTGTGATTTTGATTTATATACCTGTCCTGGGATGACCCCTAGATTATCATGCTTCGATTTGAATATGCGGTATTTGCTTCCCTTATCTGCTTCTATATGCATGAATATATTTATATCGTATATTTCAATTCGCATGTGTCGGGATTCCACAAATAGGACTAGAATAACCCAGTTAGCCTATGCTCTGATTAGCGAGAAAATCTCCTTTGCCCAAGTGTTTAGAATCCGATTTCTTTTTTTTACTTGGTGCAAATTCCCTCGTCGTGTACCGTTCTCCCACTTGGGAGAGTACACATGTATATGTCCCAAAAGCCTAAAAATCCAAAAAAGAGAGAAAAGAAAAACCCAAAAAAGGAAAAGAAAAGAGAAAAGAAAAAAAATATGTATAGCCAAAAATCCAAAAAAATACAAATACCCAAAACGCAAAAAAAAATGTGTGAATATTTTCCTACCTACCGAGAATACAGGGAAGGCGAGAGTTTGCACCGAGTGTTCTTCTCCACATCATCTCAACCTCCATCGTTTTCGAAAACACTTGGCATAGGAACTTTCTAGCGGTTACCTAGGCGATAGTGTTGTGATTTCCTAGTCCCTAACTGTGGAGTCCCTGATGCATGATACGCTTCAATTCTTATACTCTTCTCATGCATGCTTGAGCTACTATTCACCGCTTATTTCAAATCGAATCGATATTTGGGTCTTTTCTTGAATTTGTGTATATGGAGCTTATTACACAATGTAGATAGTGACACCGTCTGCTAGCACATGACCACACTCACAAGCGCTTCACCGCGTGGGCCCACAACAATTGTTTGGACTCGTATTCCTTGGTTTAGTGTCGTGTTTTGTCGTATGCTTGCTAAGCGTGGCGTGTTTGATTTTGTTGGCCCTGACGGGCAATTTAGGATTTCGATTTCTCTCTCTCTCTCTCTCTCTCTCTCTCTCTCTCTCTCTCTCTCTCTCTCTCTCTCTCTCTCTCTCTCTCTCTCTCTCTGTGTGTGTGTGTGTGTGTGTGTGTGTTTTCTCCCTCCGAGCTCCTACTCTCACTCATCTTCCTCAAGGACAAGGAAGGGTTCAGCTTGGGAGATTTTGACGTGTGTTTATATTTTATCTATTCACGCACGTCTTCTTTGTGTTTTTCCGTTGTTTTCCGTCGTCCCGTATCCATTTTCTTGTGATTTCTAGTTTTCTTTCACTTCTTTGTGTTTTTGTGTATTTGCAGGATATTGCCAGCGTAGGGGACATATAACGAAGATATCATGAGTCCCCGGAGCAACGGGAGGAGTCACGCATGATCCAGGCGGTCAAACGATGAAGATTGCCATATTTCACCCCTCAACCGATCGATTGGACACAGCCAACCGATCGGTTGATGCACGTGTATCCGACCCGGACGAAGGCTAAAGTGAAGTACAGCTCAACCGACCGGTTCGTCGACCGGTTCAATCCAACAGAGCCCTCGGCCATTTGGAGCTGAATTCCAACCGATCGGGTGACATCTCACCCGATCGGTTCATCTGTAGCTGATTCTCCCAAATGACGACCCTGAGAGCTCAACCGACGGTTCGCTGACCGTGCCAAATCGTCAGTGTTCTCTGTCTGTTTGGGGACAATTCCAACCGATCGGTTGAATACTCAACCGATCGGTTCACCTGATGCTGCATCTCTCCAATCGACGACCCGCTCACTTCACCCGCTCTCCTCAGCGCCCGGGTGAAGTTCCTCAAGCCGACGACCGAAGCATCAAGCAGCTCACCCGATCGGTTGATCCTTCAACCGATCGAGTGACGTCGATTTGTATATATAGATGCCCTAGGTTTCAGAAAACGCAGCTTTTGTTATTTTTTGTCTTTTTCTCCCATTGTGACGGCTGGAATTTTATTGTTTTTTGTAAGTGTTCTGATCTTTGTGAAACTTTAATATTATCTTAATAGCATTGCTACTATCTCTTTTCTATTGCTTGATCATGATTTCTACGGTTGATTTGTGTTTAGATTGCCTTTTAACCATGATTTGTGAGTAGTTCCCTAATCTGGGATTTTGGTGGAAACCCCTTCGTGGGTTCTCCCTAATGCGTCCATAGGACTAGGATTTCGTTAGGGATTAGGAATTTAGATGGTTACGCGGGGTGTTTCATTGTCATCGGCGGGAAAAAGACCGCCTTTGACCGTCGGGCCAAGGGGGAATAAACTTGGCGGTTGACTCCCTAGCCACAGCTCACGCCCCTAGCGTAGACATTGAATCCTAGCGCGTGGGAACGGCATGATGAGATATTGGGAGTTATCGTTACGAGCTTAGTGCTCCCGGAGTCGGTCGGTGTTAATAGACATGGGAATGCCCACCGACCGAACCCGGGTAGTCCTAGCGTATCATCCTGGGCACCGACCGGAATATCGGGCCCATGGGACGCTAGGTATCACTTTTAGAGGCAACGTTTCACCACTAAACGCTAATTCCAATCGTATTCCTATCCGTCGGTCGTAATAGTGAGAACACATGATAGGGTGGAAACCGAAGTCATAGGTTTCCTTTTATATTGTTTATCCCTCGTATCTAATTTTCGTGACAAACCATCGATCGTTCAGGCAAGCTCGCCCATAGGGTGAACCGGTTCCTCTTTGACACAAGCACAACCACGCCTCCCTGTGTTCGACCCCCAAGCCACACTAGAACACCGTGAGCTTGTGGTATAAATATTTAAATCTGGTATCCCCAATCCTATTGCACATTATATGCGTCAAAATTAGGGGACGTCAATTGCCTTCCGCCATTGTCGCTGATTTCATTAGTCATGCTAGTGCTTTCCCCATGCCTTCAACGCTTCCTGCTTTTGGGCACATATTATCGAGGGTAGAGCCGCACTCCCTTGGCCAGACGAATGCCTCATCTATTATCCATCTGTGCCTTAGCTTGGCTCATCGCATTATTGCGAGCACCATTTTTTGTAGGGTGGCCACATGCACCGTCACACGGCATGAGCTATTCTTCCTATGGGCCATGACCCAACCACTGGTCGTCCATCGCTCCGACACCACATCTGCACGCATCTTGATTAATGCCAAACATTGGTTAGCCTATAAATTCACCTCCATTAGCCAGGCCACTGCTAGCCATATCTGATGTGGGGGCCTCATTACTCCGATTGCCCGCCACCCACCCATCTCCCTCCAGATCCTTGACGAATTACCGACGACCCCTAGCCCTACGTCTCTTGATATTCATGTGCTTATAACTATGCATGTAATCAGCCTAAATTTGGCCTGGAGATTCCCTTGGTTCTATGGCCCATCCCACAGTCCTTACACTACCCTTCCCAGCCCCAAGCGCACTCGCATCGACGAGGCAGTGCAGTGGATATTCCCACCTGACCCTGACTTTGCACCCGCTGCACAGCCCCAGACCTAGCCTCAGCCCATTCCTGTAGATCCCTCCACTTCCACTACACACACCACTGCTACACCTGAGGGCACCCAGGAGCCCTGAGTTTCACTTCCACCTCCTCCACTTTTCCCTCCACTAGGTGGTGATGGCGTTGGCACCACTGGCACTTCTCCACCTCTTGATACCCAAACACGCTTACTCAGATTGGAGGAGGATGTGTGATACCTCAGGACCACCGTTGATGGCATTAGAGACAATCTCCAGGCACACCATGTTCTCTGACATACACCAGAGCCATTTCCCATCCTCCATCCCCGCCGCCGCCTGAGGACGGCGCTACTTGACCCTGCCACCATTCACCCTCCCTCACATCACATTTGCCCTAGTTTTCCACTTCCCCATCATATATAGGGCACGACACCATTCCTGCTTGAGGGAGGCCTCCTCTCAACCTTTTGGACCTCCTTCCCCTTCACATATTTCCTCCTATCTTCACCTCTATTTTGCTTTGAGGACAATGCTTATTTCCAGCTTGGGGGAGGAGCATTCTGTGCATCCACTTAGTCCTTTTTGTTTTATTTTTCCCACTTCTTGTTTTCCTTTTTTTGTCTATAAAAAAATAAAATAAACAAAACAAAACAAAAACAAAAACAAAAACAAAAAACACTCGCATCCATACATCGCCCTGCACCCATCTGTATATATGTGTTGCATCCATTTGTATGTATGTGCTTTTATTTCGAGAATTTCACGATGTCGAGTCTTTTATATGCATGAATTTTTGAGTGAAGGATTTTTAGGGTTTCATACCTTTTTGTACAGTTTCCCGACATCAATCGTGATATCTGCTTTAGGTTAGTTTTTGGTTTGAGATCTCGTATAATATGCTTATTATGTTTATGATCGTAATCTCTAGGATAGAAGTACTCGAAACAGGCCTAGGTTATATTTTGTTTTGGGAATCCATTTTATGCATGAATCCTGAAAGTTTTAATTGTGTATGATGATTAGCAATCTAATAGGAATTGGATAACATGTCTATTCAGTACTGATGAGTGGAGTTGTTAGCATATTCCAAGAAAAAGAAAAAAACACAAAAAATGAATGATAAAAAGAAGAATAAATATGCACCGTTCTTCTAGCTACATCGAGTAGTTGGGTCCGCATGCCTCAGGAAGCATTGGAGATTCGTGCCGAAAGATTTAGCTTAGCGGAGTGCATAGGAATATAGATTTCTAGTTGGTTTGAGCTAGTAAGTCCGAGGGGTCCTTCTTGGCCTAAGGTCGTCTGACCTGGGAGCCATTGACCCTACGCTTCTTACACGAACCAACTAGAATCCAAAAGAGAGAGAAAATAAAGAAAAAAGGAAAAAAGAGAGATTATTTTAAATATATAAATAAAAGCATGGGCAATGCTATCAACCCCACAAATCAAGGAACGACAGCGTGTTGTGAGAGCCATCTCCTAGAAAGTTTTGCATGAAATCATATGATATTAATTCTCCTCTCGATCATTGCATAATTTTGATTCCCATCCTAATAACCTATTGCAGGATAGAGGAAATATTCTAGGATTTGAGCATAACCATGGTTTTGCATATTGTATATCTATTTCTGCCGAAAACGATACTCTAGGTTATATCTTGATTGGTGGAGAGAAATTAATGTGTGTTTGAAATTTCTAAAATCTAAATTCTCCACTCACCCATGTATATGAATGCTTGATGTTTTGAAACTCTTGATATCATATTGTTTGCATTCTCTCAATCTCTACTCTCTCTTTGTCTTCCTTGAGGACACGGAAGAGTTTAGCTTAGGGGATTTTGATGATTGTTTATTTCATATCTTTTTCATATAGTTTTCATTCGCATTTCACGTCACTTCACCACACTTTTCGCACTACTTCTTCCGCTTTTTGTTTCTTTTTACACTTTGGGCTTCTTTGATGTGTTTTAGGTGAAATCATGAAGTTTCGGGACCTTGAGCGAGAACAGGAGTTTTGGTAGCGATCGAGGAAGCGATGGGGCTTAAATGCACAAAAGGAGTGAGCTGAAGACATGACCCACACGGTAGTGTGGACTATCCCACACAACCATGTGGAGTATCACAACAAATGGGAGCCAATAAGAGCTGAAACCACACCCCCACACGATCGTTTGACACGGTCGTGTGGGTCATCTATTGAGAAGCTAAAGGATGATCGATGCGGTCGTGTGACATCCACATGGCCGTGTCAATCAAATGAAGAAAAGAAGGCAGCAGCTGTGAGTTCTACCTCTGGTGACATGCGGTCGCGTGGATTTACCACGTGACCGCGTTGATCCACATATTCTGAAGGGAATTCGATGGCGCAACCTTGAGCTACCCACACGACCGTTTGGATCCTCACACGGTCGGGTCGGGTTGGGTATTCTGCCTATCCGCTAGGGTTTTGGGTGTGCTATACAGGCTTGGGAGCGCCGTTTTTTATAGGGAGCCGAGTTTTGGACTCGTTTTTCATCCAGTTTTCATATCTTTTCTCATTTGTAATTAGTTCTAGGAGTAGGAGTTTAGATTAGGTTTTTATGCGTTTTATCATTAGTGGAAGCTTGGACCTGACAATTCTATGTATCGCATCTGTCGAGATAAGTATTTCTTTCTCTTTATTTCGTTTTGTTGTTTCTTATTATTCTCATGAGTTTATCTCCTCGATTATCTAATGCTTTGTAAGTAGATTTTATCTAGGGTTTGGTTGATCTTGATTTGTGGAATTGAATAAGAGTTGAATAAATTATGCGGCTATTGAACGATGTTAGGGTTAGAAATTGTCATGCTTCATGCACCTGTCGTGCAACGATGACCTACGACAATGGGCTTGGTCTCACGAGGGGTAGACATATCATTGCTTCACGAAAGTGGGGGTATATGTGATAATTGGGTTGGCCTATCATTACATCACGGGAGTGGGGGCATAGATGGCGACCTGACAAACGACATCCTCATCCTAGGATTTATTCGATAGCCATATGATGAGCTCATCCCCGTGTTCAACCTACAATAGAAAGATACCCAACCTTAGAACCCTTTATTCTATTTTATTTCTCTCTATTTCAATTCTATTTTATTTTTCTCTATTCAGCATATACTTCTCACGTAGTTAACCATAGCCTAGGATTGACTAGTACTTAATTACACAACCTCTCTGCGGACGACCCGTTAAGCGCTACGACGACACCGTGCGCTTGCGGTTATAAATATTAAAGCTCTAACAGGTGTCATATTTAGACTATGCATTTTATCATCATTCGTTGACCAATACTGTCGCCCTAGTCGACTGATGGATAGTTGAAAACATCTGTACGTTTGTGTCAGATTAGTCGACCAATGTTACCTAATCAGTCGATTAATAGCATCATTAGTCGATTAACGAATAAACAGCCCACGAGAGGGTGTCCCAGTGGTAAGTCATTCCGCTCCAAAGCCAAGGGGTGCGGGGTTCGAGGCCTATGGCCGCCGTGACTTGGTAATTATTGTGGAATTTGTTGTGGAATTATTTACCCTGGGGCTACATCTCCCCTCTCGGACTTACCTGGGGGCCGTTGGGGGCACGGCGGTTTCCCCCCAGTTTGCATAGTCTCGGCCGGGCTCTCGCCTTACCCTCCTAAAAAAAGCCAAAGGCAGGGGGAGGGGGTTGGGGATTTTTCTGGGTTGTCAAAAAAAAACAAAAACAAAAAAAAACGAATAAACACAAGTCAAATAATAGACTTTTGTTGTTCCTTGGCAAAACTGATTAGTCGACCAAAGAAGAAGTACTAATCGACTATATATGTATTAGTCAACCAATGACATAACAATAGCGACTAATACCTGGCAGAAAACTAACTTTGACTTCTGGCTTGTAGATTAGTCGACCAGCACTATCCAATTAGTCGACTAATGGCCATTAATCGACTAATAAATAAACTCTAGTCGACTAATCAACTAGCCGTTGCACAAAACAGGATTTACGCAACTAGCCATTTCCTAACCGATTTAAGGGCATTGTAGGGAATCTCTTTTTTAACATTTCATGTCTATAATAGGGATTAATTTAGGCATTTTCATTCCAATAGATAAAATGGAAAATATATGGAATAGAAAAAGAAAAACAAGAAGAAATCCCTCATTGCCCTTTGAGCTCGATTCTTTATATTCTATTCTCGTTGAGGCTAGTTTCTATTCTTCCAAAGAGATCAATCCTATAGAATAGAAACCAATTTCCTTGGCCACATTTACACAAGAGCGTTATCTTCAAGGCTTAGGGATTATTGTAATCTTGCTCTCAAAGTTTGCCTCGTTGTTCAGATAGTGTTACTCTCGAATTCGAGATGGTTTCAATCTCAGGGTTGTTAAGATTTGGTTCACAATTGGTAAGTGTGTTTGTCAAGTTTTGAGGTTGTACTATTCTTACAGGTTTGCGAGTTATAGTGGAAGATTCAAGCGGTATTTACTTGGGGCTGGATGTAGGTCGAAATTGGATCGAACCAGTATAAAATCACCATGTGTTTGCATTTGGTTTGCAATCTTTATACTTGCTATTATTTGTGCTTTAATTCTCACTGTTTATTCCGCTGCATCTTATATTGAAAATTATTTGTTCGAAGCTTATTACTAACCGTAACTGTTTAGTATTTAAGTATCACATCCATCCTCAAAGACTATTCAGCTGATATCAGCAAACTGTAGCTGTTTAGTGTTTAAGTATCACATCCATCCTCAGGGACTTTGATTTTAATGATGTCCTAGAATTTATCTACCCATTTGGCATCAGCAAAAAGATGTGATTACTACTTAGTGTTGATAGCATCACTTCCCCTTTCATTCTTTAGAAGTCACATCAATTACGCATGTTTTCCCTTTTCATATAAGTACATGAAAAGAAATAGTCATAAAGTTTGGTACCCTTTTCATTTTGGTCCTTAGGGTTAATCAAATAGAGTTATACCATTAAAGACTTAGTTCTAATTCAATGAATTCATAAAAATGAACTTAAAATATACGCAATTTTCATTAAATTATTATTATTCTTGACACGTTATTAATTCAAATATCTTGTATTACTTCATGATTGAAATTTGAATTAATGATGTATTTATATTGGGTATCCAAAAGATAATCATTTAACTTAAGATACTCATACTTTATTAGTTTCAATTTAGGATCAATTTAGGATAATCATTAGGAACACAAATCCATTTAGGATCAATTTTCCTTGATTGCATAACTTTATAATTTTTAGATTTATGTATTTCATAAAGTTATTTATATAAGCATTTTTATCAAATGTGTTCAAATTCTTTGGAATCCAAATTTTTTATCATGCAATTTATCCTTAGAAATGAAATTCTTTTTATTGCATGAATACATAGAAACGTGGTTTTTAAAATCTAATTTGTTTTGATTTGTAATCTTTGAAATATTGGATTTAACGTTATGATTCTTTGAATGCGTGATTATTTTTCATATGATTTGTGCACAATAACATGTTTCTTTTGACTACAATAGATTAGTTCATGTTTAATTTTTGAAATATGTTGATTGTTCAAATTATCTTTTCCTTTATTAATTTTATTCTTATTTAGATAAATCTCATCATATTTCAATTTCATTGAACAACTTATCTAGCTCTTCAATTCTAGCATTTAAATTTTGAGATTCCTTTTTGAGTAATAATTCTTTTCCTTTTAGATCCTTATTTTCTACAAATAAATTTTCATTACTTGGGGATTTCATTTGGCTCTTCTTTAAGATTTTTATTTTCCAAAACTATTTTATCATTAATCACTTGAATATCTTTTAAGTTGGACAAAACAATACCAGGTTCTTTGTTTAATTTATCATTGTTTACTTTTAATTATTTATGTTTTTTGTTTAGGCTTTTATATTTACAATATAAATCATTGAATGTAAGAGGAGTTCATTTACATCGGGTTCGGATGTTACCTCTACATTGCCAAGTGCCATGTAGTACATGTTTGTTCTTTCTTGTTGTCATTCCTCTTCGAAAGATGATCCTCTGGATGTTGACTCTACATGATCCTCAAGCATGTGCCATAGTTGATTTGCAGACGTTGCTCCTGACGCTTGGTTGAAGACATAGTTATTCAAGGAAGAAAACAAAATATTCACTACCTTTCCATTGTGGGTTACCATTTGTTTTTCTTCATTTGACCATTGAGAGGTGGGTGTTGTAAGTTTGCTATAGGGCATCTCCACACCGTACCAATAGTCGAAGTCGTGGATTTGAGATATATCATCATATGCCTCTTCCAATAGTTGAGAATCATCGAACATAGGTGGTCTTATAGTGGAGTCTCCTTCAGGGCATATGTAGCTTGTTGACGCCATCTCTTAACCTGCTCTGATACCAAATATAAAGATACTTGATTGCTTTGAAACCAAATGATAGGGACCGTGCGGATGGATGGGATACTTAAACACTAAACAGTTATGGTTAGTGATAAGCTTACAACAAATTATTCTCAATATTAGATGCCTCAGAATAAACAATGAGAATTAAGACATAAATAATACCAATTATAATTATTGCAAACCAAACGCAAACACAAGGCAATTTATACTGGTTCAGTCCAATCCCGACCTACGTCTAGTCCCCAAGCAAATACTGCTTAAGTCTTCCGCTATAACTTTCTTGTTTGATGATAACAAACCATCATGAATATTTTTGATGTGTTAGTTAAGTTTTTTCAGGAGCAAATAAATATGGAAAACAAAGTGGTAAAATTGTGAATATGTACATATTGGCAAACTTGTGAATATGGTCAGTGGCAAGCTCGTAATTTATGTGCAAGAAAAGGAGAGATGGCAAAGGTGTGATTAAATGGGATTTGACTTGGTTAACATCTTCTACAAATTCCATGGAGGGATAAGGAGATATATTGTGCAAATTTGAATATTTAATTTGAATTCAAAAGAGGCCTACTTATCCTAGGATTGATCAAGTTCATTGCATCAAGGAGATAAGATAAGATTTGATTGAAGATTCTCAATTTTGAGGAGTCCTACTTATCCTACGATTGATCAAGTTCATTGCATCAAGGAGACAAATTGATTTATTCATCAATTTTGAAAGAGTCCTAGTGGATCTAGGAGAATCAAATTTAAGAGAAGTTTCCAATCAATTTGAAGACCTATCTTATGGGGAGTTTCTAAATAAAAGATAACTATCCAATCAATGAAGATTTGATTGAAGATTTGATTGAAGAATTAAAGATCAAGTGTTCTAATTGAAGAGAACTTTATATGCTCTATAAAAGGAGAAGACCGCTCCCTTGGAGAAACATCTCATTGCATCCCATTGAGCCAAAAAGCTTCAAAGATCAATCATCCTCGATCAATCATCCTCCTCCTTGGCTGAATTCCTCTCCTCCAAGCTTCAAAGAGATCATCAAATTCATGGAAGGAGTAGTTCCACAGACGACGCTGAAAAGTGCATAACGTTCTCCACCGAGCTCAGATCGACGTACTATTTGCGCCAGGACGATCACAACTCAGCGCTCTACAATATGGTGATATTATCTGATTTTAATCTCTGTATTAAATCAGTGGTATTTATTTTAGCATGAGTTGTATTCTAAATAGCTTCATAGTCTTCCTCGTCTTCAATCCGAAGTTCTTCATCATCTTCAAGCCTTGCCGTAAGCTATTTCCTTCAAGCCATCCATGCAATGGTCCAAGAGCACTTCATCTTCATCAAGTATCCAAGTAAGGGGATCTACAAAGAAGAGAGCCAAGTATCAAGCACGTGAGTAAGCATCAACTCCTTCTCAAGCCACAAGTAAAGATCTCGGAAACTTTCGTTCAAAAGCATCCAAATCTGTTCTCTATTATTTTTCAGTCGAAGAGGACGAGCTCATGATTCCAACAAATATTTTTTCGGTTTTTTCTGAGCTCAGTGATATTTACTACAGTTTCTGAAAGACAAAGTATCTGATTACTTTGCGCACAGATTGCAGCAGATTCCACAGCACATAGAACTGCTTTACGCACAGACCAGATTCAGGCAGATTTGCGCAGCGAACTTTGGAGGGCTATATCTTTTGATCCAGAGATCGGATTGATACACTATTTGCACCAACACGAAGTTGACGATGTGCTGATCAACAGTGACTATCCAAACATCACAAACTGAGCACTCTAAACTATTTATCTTATTAGTATTTGCGATTGTCTTGGTAGATCTTGGTATTAGGTTTTAATTTCGTTTTTGGGGTTCTTTGGGGACTCTTGATTGGTTGTGGCTAGTCAAGAGTAAAGTATTTGCTAAGATAGTAGTGTTCGACACTTTGGGGAGTGAGATATAAACTTGGTGAGCTGAGTGTTGGGGCACGAAGTTTCGGGTGTTTGTATCTTGACATTATTATTCTAGTGATTACTTTGGAGCTGAAGTAGGTCGTTGGGGCGACCGAACCAGGGTAAATATCAAATATCGTGTGCACTCTGTGGTTGCTTCTGCTTTACTTTCTCTGCACCATATGTGCTCTGTGACTATCTGATTGTGTAGGCATAACTTTTATATTCATGAAAATTGTTTATAAGCCTATTCACCCTCTCCCCTCTCTAGGCTTAGATCACGATCCAACAACAAGCACACTTACCAATTGTGAACCCAATCTCAATAAACCTGAGATTGAAACCCTTTCGAACCCGAGAGTAACACATCTCGCCACCGAGGCTAACTCCTCACACCGAGACAAACTTAGAGAGAAAGACTACAATAATCTCTAAGCCTTGAAGATGACGCTCTTGTGTAAATATGGCTAAGTGAATTAGTTTCTATTCGATAGGATTGATCTCTTTGGAAGAATAGAAACTAGGCTCAAAGAGAATAGAAGATAAAGACTAGAACTCAAAGGGCAATGAGGGATTTCTTCTTGTTTTTCTTTTTCTATTTCATATATTTTCCATCTCTTTTCATAGGAAAATCCAGGAATTAATCTCTAGTTATAGACATGAAATCCTATAAAAGAGATTAATCACATTGCCCTTAACGGCACTAGAAAATGGCTAGTTTTGTAAATCTTGTTTTGGGCAACGACTAATTGATTAGTCGACTGGAGTTCATCCATTAGTCGACCAATGGTCATTAGTCGACAAATTGCATAGTTCTGGTCGACTAATCTGCAAACCAGAATTCTCAACCAGTTTTCTACCAGGTATTAGTTGATTAGTGTTATGTCAGGTCAACTAATACATGGTTAGTCGACTAGTATTTCTTCGCTGGTCGATTAACCCTTTATGTCATGGAATAGTAAAAGTCTCTGTTTGTAATTAATTGACTTGTGTCCCTCCATTAGTCGACTAATGATGCTATTAATCGATTAATTGGATAACACCGATCGACTAATCTGACACAAATGCACAAATGGTTTCACTATCTATTAGTTGACTAAGGGGATGTGTTGGTCGACTAATGATGATTAAATTGCATAGTCTAAGTATGAAACCTAAGGGTTTGTCTAGGATTAAAATCATATTAATTCTACGTTATTTCCCTAGGGTTTCGTGTGTGTGTGTGTGTGTGTGTGTGTGTGTGTGTGTGTGTGTGTGTGTGTGTGTGTGTGTGTGTGTGTGTGTGTGTGTGTGTGTGTGTGTGTGTGGTGATATCTTCATGGCTTTAACAATGACTCTAAAACAAACATAATAAAGTACTTCATTTTACATATATTGCATTCAATATCTTGAGTTGATGTAGCCATGAATACATCTTCTTATCATATGTGTCTTCAAGTCATTTTGATGCATTGGCTTGTCACACCATCATATAAACATGTCAAGCTTGATTTGTGATCCTGCTTTGTCATCCTTGCTTAAGCACTATATACTTGGTCTTTTTAATTCTTTAACAATACACAAATTCATTAGACCAAAATATTATGTCTGCTCATCATCAAAACATGTATTGGGGGGAGCCCAATACCCAAAATGTCTATTTCTAATCATTCTAGGTTCTTCATCAAATGTACTAATGCATCATCCTCAAAAATTTTGTTCTATAATCGAACTTTGTTCTTTAAGACTTCTAGGTGATCACATGTTCAATTTATATTGGCTTTTAGTTGTAGGCATATCTTTTGAAGTTGATTTTCTATGTTTTGAATTGTATTATCATTCATATGATCTTAAGGTCTACGTAATAACATGCATTGTCAATCTGTCATGCTTATGCAGATGCAGATGCAATATCCTAAACATAAACTAGTGTGTGTCCTAATTATGCAAATAAATAAAATAAAATAAACCCCTAAGGTCAAAACCTATATGGTAGAATGTAATTCTAGACATTATAATGCAATACACAGATCGAAACTAGAAAATAATGCAATTACCAGTTATATCGACTACTTTGAACGAAACTAAATAGGGAATTTTTGGAATTTAATAATTAAAGATTTAATCAGATTAGATGTTAATTAAAATGAAGATAATCAGATTTATAGCACCACGAAAGATTTCTAGAACTTATAGAGCTTTAATTCAGATGATCAGTGCTAAAATTACATGTGAAAAGAACAAACAATAACCAAAGATGGCCAAAATATGTTGAAAATATAGCTGAAATACTATTGAAATCTTGAAAATATCCAGAAATCCATGAAAAATGGGAAGCCACACTACAGTAGCTGCTTAGCTCGACTGCTTAGCTCGACCGATCAATAGTTTGGCTGAGCCATTTACTGGTCAATAGCTTGGTCCGCTCCGATCGGCTCGGGTCGACTCTGTTGGCTATGGTCGGCTCTAGTCGGCTTTGGCGCCATCAGTTCGGCTAATCAGATGAACAATGCCGGCTTAGTTAAGCCAATGAACAATACCAACTGTAGCAATCGGCTTGGCGTGTCGTTACAATACGATAATGGAAACGACTTGTCAGAGCTGGTATTATAGCACATTGGTGATGTCATCTTTTCCAATCGATTTTGCTAGTGTTTGTTGTCGATTCTTGGTACTTTGTATTTGCCTTGATGCAACACGTCTTCTTAAGGGGTCGGTGGAGGTTGCCGATGTCGACAGCGTAAGCGACATTGATGAAGGTGGAGCTCGAAGGTGGCGGGTGGCGGTTTCTTGAACAATAAGAGGCGAGAGGGACTTCGCTGCCTTTCGAGAGAGGTGAAGGTATAGGTGATATGATCTGAGGTCATTGGCTGGGCTCAGGGTTAAGGTTAGGTTTTGTGAATGGGGCAACAGCTGAAAATGAAGCTGAAAATGAAGATGAACAGTAGAATCTTGTAATTTTGGCCTCTTTTTTTCTCTGTGTCGTCTTTTTTGAAAATTTGTTTGATTTATCTTCTTCTCTTTTTTAAATTTTTGAAAACTCGTAAATGGAATATGTTAATGAAAAATATAAAGAAAAGGTTAGATTTTTATTTTTTTATATCTAAAACCTAACTTGAAAGAAAAAAGAAAAAGGGGTGTTTTTTATTATGACAATGAAGAAAATGCTAAATTTTGACTCTAATTCCAAGTTTAACGTAGGATGGAAATGGTAAAGGATGTAGTGTAAATTTAGAAAAGAAGAAAATTAAGGATTGATAACTTTTCAGGTCTGCACCACCACCACCCTAGAGATCTAACGATTACCAGCTAGCACATCTCGTACGCGGAGATTTTTTGAGACTTCTCGCCCAAGCAACCAAACATACTCTCACACTCTAATGTAAAAGATTTATTTTTTTTAGGAAGACTCAAAATTTACACCAAAATTTTAGTTTACATTCTCTTCATTGAAAAAATAAATAAGTTTGTAGTCTTTATATAAACTTACAAGTTGACTTTCAAAAATCACATCCAATATGATATTAAAATTCAAAAATAACTAAAAGACACAGAATAAATTCAAGACTCAAAAAGACAAAAACTCTATCCCAAATAAATTAATCAAAAGACTCAACATAACTAGAAAACTTAAAAGACTTGCTCTATCTCAAATATAAAATCTTAAAAAAATTCTATCTGAAATTGGATGAATCCTCGAAATTTAATTTGGCAAACGCAAAAAGTTTACACCAACTTTTCGCAAATCATATTCAATGTACTGAAAAATAAAATAAATCCAATACCTTTAGCTAGCCTTGCAAGACTCTCAATATCCTTCCACGACCGATATGGAACTAGAAACTACTAAAATAACAAAACAACAACTAAAATAAGCAAATAACAAAAAGACTCAATGTTATACTAAAATTCAAATAAAAATAACTACCCAAATGCGCATCTGAAAATTACACTCTAATGTAGACTCGTTCCTCTTCAAACACTACTTTCTGTAAATTCTATTCCAGTATCCAAAAAAACCGATGTCTAACATACCATATATATTGTGATCATACAGTGTCCTCAGACTAAAAAGATTTAGATGTTGCAATATCTGGGAAGGAATCCCTATTTCCATGAGCACATTATTCTGAAAAGTGCATGGATCTGTCGTTAGCATCTCTCTGTCACCCTTCAACCATAAGTTCTTTATGTGACTACTCCCCAGTCCTTTTGACTAGGCTTATTACCCATAAGCAAATCACAACATATACCCATACCATGTATTCATATTTCATTCTATATGTTTTAGATGCAGGGAGATGATGGCAAAACGGGTGGGCGGGTATGGATATGCACTATCCATACCCGTACCCGCTCAATTTACCCGTACCCATATCGGTGATGGGTAAATTTTTGTACCCATACCCATACCCATCGGGTATACGGATACCCGTGGGGACCCGTGTACCCGCTGGGTATGGGTATAGATATCCATACCCATCGTATGGATATCCATATACCCAATGGGTATGGGTATCCATACCCATTACCTGTAAAAAGATTGACAAACATCCATATCCGTATCCATACTGCAAGCCTTTTGAGTGACATGTAAAACATTATTGAAAATTATATATTTTTTTCAAACATCAAAGTAGTAAAAATACACATGTATGCAAGAGACTATATAATAATCAAGTTCAAATTAGCAGTTTCCTCATCTTCACTAGTTTAAAAGATTGACAAAGACATGTAGAGTTTAGTGCTGGTTTTAAGGCATTTATACAAGAAAGCATTCTGTCACTAATCCTTATAATGCAACAGCCAACACAATTGCAACTTGGCTCACAGATAGCACAATATGTAGAAAATATTGAATGAAACACAAAAATAATAATATTTAGAGAGTGTGACCATATCAGATCACATGATATTCAGTGAAACCTTGTAAAATCTCCAATTATATTCATGGCAAATCTC
>JAULAV010004544.1:0-26254 GCA_030789695.1 Scilla litardierei
CCTTCAGCAGTTCCTTGTTGCTGCAGCCTGCTGCGTCCCCCTTGCTCTTCCTCCTCTTCGTTCGAGATCGAAGAACAGTTGCTGCTCGCTGGAGCCTTGTATTGTGAGTGCACACTTATAAGGCCGTTGCCGTTGAATCCTGGAGGGTAGCCGCTTGACCTGCCTTACACCGAGTTCATACTCTGAGGGGCGGAAATCTACTCTTAAGGACAGTGCCTAGCACGCCTCGGCAAACCGATAAGTCCCTTCTTCCTCTGAATTTCATAGCATCATCCTATTAAATCTGCTGTTTTGTACAACAAGATGTGGCTAAATTGCAGCTAGCCTTCATGTTTTGGACAAGTTGATTCCTTCTCATTCTGTAAAAGTGCCTTCTTCGATGCAAATTGAGTCAATATGCCGTTCATCATGATCTGCCAATGGATAAATTGGCTACACCATACTTGACTATAGATATCTCCATGTCTCGACTGACCAAGCCAAAGCTTTGATACCATCTACAACCGCAAATTAATTGAAGGTAAAGAAAACTCATATTGGGAAACTCATGCAACAAGAAGACATATTTTTGTAGGTCCCCGCTAATAGCCTTTGCATATGGGTGAAGGTTTGGAATAATCCATTAATTTGAAAACTTAGAGTAGAAAATGTGAATAAATATCTAAAAAATCTAATATCATATGCACCCAACATAAACCACGGAATAGAAAAGCCGGAAGGAGAGATTACACAGAGAAATGGGCTTTAGTCTTTATAAATAAAGTTCTAGTGACCAAAATCATACATAACATTGGACCAGAATTCCTGATCTGTTTCTAGTTCTGTTTTCTTCCCTCCGGGTTGGATTCAAGCTCTAAATATGAAAAGGCTTTGGGGAAATATTGTAATTGCATAATTTGGAAGTGGACCTATGTTCGAGTCACCTACTTGATAAGAAGTTTGTTATCTCTACGTTTCTATCCTATTTTCCAACACCAAATTTTGTTTAAGATTCATATTATATATGAGAGATGGATATCTGATGTTATGATGCGAACTTCCTTGAATGGCTCCCAAGAAGTCCGCTTTTCACCCTTGATTGAATGATCAGCACTATACGTGTGATCTGCAACATGGATACACCAAATATCATGATAAAGCATTTGTTTTGCTTGGTGATCCAGGTTTCAGACTTTACCTGACATTCTCCACAGTTCTCTGCTTTTAGCCCACAGTAAATTTTGCCTAGGATTTATATTATTATGTATGAGAGAAATGGGTGCCATATGTCATATGATGAAGCATCTTTCTATAGCGACCGATAAGTCCGATTTTCACCCCTCGATTAGGCTATTGACACTATTCATGTTGATCTTCATACCCTGAAAAGTGGACACCAAATATCATGAGATTCTCATACTGCTTGTCCTTGAATCATATGGTTGAAAGTTTAACGGTTCTCAACATTATAACAGATTTCACCTGTAAATTAAAAGTCAAATAATATTAATTTCACATGAGTGTCAATTAGCAGGTTTTGTTTTTACCATGTTAAGCATGGTTCAGATCGTGAGGCCACCATTCTTTACAGGAAATGTATATGTTTATGGACAAATTTTGGAAAAGGCCAAAAATTAAAAAAAATTAGCAAAATTGATCCAAAAAATAATTTGCGAAATCGACCAACTATAGCCACGTTAATGCCCTGGGTTGATTGGACGTTGACGAGGTTCGCTTCCATTTGGCCGGAGTTGCCAACCTTGACCAAATGACATGGTGCCCATGACTCCACGTGGAGTCACGAGTGCTCATTAATTGATCAAGTTGCCAACCTTGGTCAATTTTCACATAAAGGGCTACTGGCAGCAACCCTCTTCTCCTTTCGTAAAAACACGTACTCCTTCACATTTTGCAAAGACTCTATCCAACCCACCAAAAAAGCTTGAATCAACCCCTTACTGTCAAAAATTACCGGATCTGACACGCCCCTCGTTCGCGAAGACACGAAACATCCAGAACTAGCTTCATTTCCCATTATTGTAAGATATTTCCATCCTTCTCTATATGAAAAATTATTAAAAGGTTTAGGTGAAAATTTTAATATTAATGTGTTCCTTGTAGTATATATATGAAATTATTATGAATTTTTCCTAAAGATGAAGGAAATATATTCTTAGTGCATAATTATGAAGGTAGTTGTGCATGTTATAACAATGGCCAGAGATTGAATTTTTGTCACATGTTATTATGACGAAAATTTTAATGATTGGTGACAATAAAGAAGCAAGATATTTCGGAGGACCGTTAAGCCAATTTTCATTAGGAGACCATTGACATATACCAAACTAGTAGATCAGATATACAAGGTAACAATGATCACCGTCATGAGTATGCTTTGAAACTGATGTGCAACTGGCCGATAATAGAACATAGGACTATAGATGTGATTATCTTCGATGACGGCAAAATACTATTACTTAGGGAAATGCAAAAGGTCGGTTGAAATTCTCGTGAAAAAGGATAAAAATAATCAACACTCAAGTGTCCGAACCATGTGGCACATTCGTACACATGTTCGTTTGGAGAACAACTTGACATGATTTATGACTTCTTCAAATCAATATTATCATTATATGGAAAATACGACGGGAGAAGTGTGCTCTTACTACCAACAAGAGGAGAATATGGATGCGTAAGTATCGAAAACGTGCAATTATTACGTACTTTTATATGATATCGTTAAAATGTAAATTTGATTTTCTAAAAATTGCATGTTCTTGTATGTTCAAAGTAGGTTGAATGTTGCAGTACATGTCATTGAAATTTTATAATATAGAGGACAAGCAACCTATTCAACTTACATGCAAGGCCCATATGAACCGATATTGATTCCAGAAGATGTTTGCATACCAACATATATTGGAGCATCAACTTCTATGGCGAGATCGGTGGATGATGGCGTAAGAACGCTTAATGAAGAAAGTGATGACACTGATAATGACAAGGACTATGATGGCGCAAGGGATGATATTATGCACTATGTCGTAAATATGAACCTAGATGATGCAATATGTAAACAACCAGTTGCTGTTAACACATGTGACATTTGAATAGCCGTTGCCAGATGAAGGGAAGAAGAGCAATGGGTCTATGCAAATATAAAAGAGCCAAGAATTCACATCGATAGCTGAGTATTCAAAGTCGATGATCTATATGATACGAAGATCAACTTGGTTTAAGCAGTTAAGGAATGTTGCATCAATCACAATGTTCCATTCAGATTCCACATGCTATTATGTGATATATGGCCTAAATAAACATGTGAATCCTAAAATTTAAGATGAGACGAGTAGAAATTGTCCATGGCAAATTCATGCAGCAATTGGAAAAAAACCAATGAGATGTTCAAGATAACAAGAGCGGGTGAGAAACATACATGCAATAATCCCACGTTGAATACGGATCATGCTCAAGCCACAAGTACTTTCATGAGTAACAAGATTACGTCAATGGTGAAGACAGCTTGATTTGACATGGTCAGAAATCCAAAAATCCATACACCAGGTTAAGGATAAGAATATCATATTACAAAGTATGTCAAGCTAGAACGAAGTCATTATTACATATATTTAGTGATTGGGAGGAGTCATATTAGAGGCTCCTACAGTATCTAAAGGCCATTAAGAAAAGCAATTCTGAAAAAATTTATAAGATTACAATCAAAACTATCGGGCCATGAGTGGAATAGTTTAACAGTGTGTTTTGGACATTTAGACCATCAATTGAAGGTTTTAAGCATTGTCGACTGGTCTTAAATATAGATGACATGCATTTATATGATAAATATGCTGAGTATTTGCGTGTGCCTACATGAGTTGATGCAAATAGTGGGCTTTTTCGTTAGCATTTGCTGTTGTATTGGCTAAAATCCAAGAAAAGTTGAAGTGATTTTTCAACTTCATATATGTATTGACACCAGAGGCTCATAGACACTAAACAATTACCTTCATTTTTGATAGAATGAAAGATATTCTAAGAACACTCTGTGAGGGATGGTTGGTTCCTAAACATCATAGGTATTGTCTCGACATATCATTGTTAGTTTCAAGTCGAACGGATACAAACCAATTAACTTGGAAAGTAACTTTTGGTGGGCTGGTAATGCATCATACTTGCTTACATACAATATGTTTCTTGCAAAGATCCGAGAAGAGTCTGTTGCAGTAGTGTAGATTAATGAAAACTTGCACGTGGAGACACAGAAGTGGCTCTGCATGAAGATGGTGGAAAATGCTCTTGTATCTTGATAACAAATTGCTCTAGAGCTTCAATGAGGTGTTCAAAGGAGCTCAAGCACTACCAATACAAGCGTTGATTGTCAGAGCCTTTTACATGTTAAACAAATATTTCTACCATCGTCGGCTTGATGGACATGGATTGACTATATATTTCACACGAAAAACAGAGGAGATTTTAAGGACCCATCGTTGGCTTGATGATCCCGAAACATTGATTTTGTAACTACTTGATGTGTGAACAAAACATATTCAATTCATTTGAAATTATGTTTGTAATTAGTTCAGAGATGTTAGATCATATATGACGGAACTGATTTTTCATTTATGGTGCCTAAATTTAAATTTGACTTGAGTAGATCTGCATGTTTAGTCTATGCTAATGGATCCTAATCAACATATTTATTCTTCTTTTATGTTTCCTAAATTTAAATTTGACTTGAGTAGGCCTGCGTGTTTGGTTTATGCGAATGGATCCTAATCAACACACACATATGAGGAATGTGTGTATCAACTAGCCAAGGAGAAAATTTCCTCATTGGCTAGCATAAAAACCCCCACCTACCCAACTGTTCATTTTAATCCTCCTTGGCTCGTGTCAAAATCCCTACATCGTTCTTTTTAATCTTCATGTCTTGAAACTCTAAACCATCAATTCAATTTTCAAGTGAAACTAAAGGGGTTTGCTCGTTTATCAAGCCATTATAAAATTTCTGTAAAACCGTTAGATTTGCAATGAGTGTATGAATGAATAAAACCCCTTTGGATTCATTTAAAAATTGAAGGTTTGATATTTTAAAGGATGAAGATTAAAATGAACTGAAATAATCATTTGAAAAATAATGGGAGTAGTGTAGTTTTGAGCTAAGGAGAAAATCTCATCCTTAGCTTGCTGATACTTTTGTGTGTGTAGCAATATGGAGATCAACCTAGCATCTAAAATCCAACATCCCATGTTTGACGATCTGATCCATTTATTTTGATCATGTTTTAAAATATCAAATCATCAATTTTCAAGTAAACACAAAGGATTTTACTCTTCATCTAGACGTTGTAAAAATGTCTGTTATTGCAAAATTGTTAAATTTATGGCGAGTGGATGAACGTGCAAAACACCTTGGAATAACTTAAAATTAGTAATTTGAGATTTTAAAACGTAAATATCAAAATAAACGGATCAGATAGTTGGAAAAAATTAGGATGGATGTTGTGTTGCTTGGAAAAAAATAGGATGTATGTTGTGTTGCTGCTATCCAAGGAGGACATTAGTTGACGCCATATATATAGAAATACAGGTGTCAGCTAGCCAATGAGAAAATGTTCTTCTTGTTTAGCGTCTTATTTATTCCTTCAATCCAAATAGTTTATTTTGATCTTCACGTTCTAAAATTTCAAATCTTTAATTTTCAAGTGAATCCAAGAACATCCACTTGTCGTAAATTTAACAATTTTATAGTAGCAGCAGCAGAATTTTTTGCAATGGTTAGATGAACGAGTGGAACTCCTTGATTCATTTGAAAATTGATCATTTGATATTTTAGAATATGGAGATCAAAATGAACAAAACGATCGTTAAAAAACATGCGGAAGTCGGGATGCGTGAGCTAGCCATGGAGGGGGGAAGTGGGGTTGCGTCAGCAGTAGAAAATTACCTTCTTGGCAAGCTGACCTTCATATTCCTCATAATATGAGAACTTCGGTTTTAACCTTTATTACGAATAAATGGGTTTCCTTCACGTTGCAATCCTTTCTGACGTTCCATATGTGCTAATGTCAACTTGTTAAGAATAATGTAGACTTCTCATACATGAAGTATATGAATTCCTCAATTTCCTATGTATTCAGGTATTTCCAAATTCCTAAAGCCCAATATAGGGTACACAGAAGTTTCCGGCCATTTAACAAACTGATATGCTTCTAACTAGTGTTAAATAATGATAGGTAATTTTGGGTCACAATATTCTTTGTTGTTATTCCTTGTCTGTTTGATATGCCGTCTGTTGTCATGCCCATGCTAGCCAGCTATGGCCCCCGTAGATAGCAATCTATTTTTGGCTTGTAAATGATTGTGCGTTGTCGGCATATAGTCATTTCTCTAGGTTGTGCTATATTTGCAGATAGCTCCAAATTCTTAGAAGCTACTGGTCCGCAGAATTTTCCTTCAATGCGACAAACTAATAAATCTCTTAGAAACATCAAACACATGCCAAAACTTTGGGTCACATATTATTTGTTGCTATCCCCATGAACTTTTCTCTCTTCATGCCATATCTTGTCGTGCCATGCTGGCCGGTTTTGGCTACATTAGACAGCAATCTATTTTCCGGTTGTAAATGATGGTTTATAAACTTTCCATCAGTGTCTGTAATCCCCCAAGTGTTGATGACAAAAGGAAATATCTTTGCTTCATAATTTCTGCAACAAAATAACTGAAGGAAGTTTCTGTTTCCCCCTTCTATTTAGAGGGATAAATTGGTCATCGCTATGAACTGAAGAGATCTCAGTTTTCCTTTGCCACCCCACCCTTCCTCTTCTGGTGGTACAAGATTGGAAACTAGTGGTAATTACATCATTCCGAAGCAGTCAGCACAGCAAACGAATAAGTTTATCTTCATAGATTGTGAGCAAGCATAGACAAACACCCCCAAGTTTCACTGATTTATAGAACTCTAGCTATTTGTATAGAAAACCGAAAGACATTAAGCTTATTTCTCCACTTAGCATAGTAATTTACTGTATCAAGGACAAATTAACCAGTCTTGATGGGATATCTGACTAAGATCTGTTCAATTCTATGTTGGTTAATGAGATCCATCTCATACCTGACTTTTGCAGCTTACGGTGAAAGATCAAAATGTGTTGGCTTTGCTCGACTTGGTAACAAGGACCAGATGATCGTCGTTGGTTCAATGTGAGAATTGCTCGACATTGATTTTGGTGCACCACTTCACTGCCTTGTGAGATAATAGGAGAGACTCACCATGTGGAAGAAGAGATATTGGAATTCTATGCCAGTAACCGATTAAGTGGATTAGCATTGGTTGTCTACTGATCAGTGTTAGGTCTTTTGATTTAAAAAGGTCTGATACCATCATATCAGCTAGCTCAGATTATGAAAATTTTCGAGGCACTTCAAGAATGAATGAGCATGGGTTTTTCTTGTTGGGACCTTAATAAGATGGTTCCCCTGACTGGTGACGTCCTGCAAGAATTCCTAGTTCAGTAATTTATTTCATGTTCAATAGTCATTGTGTCAATACACTTGGATAGTATTAATGTATTATATCTGATGATGATATGTAACAGCGACACCGAATCCTAATCGTCTGACCAATGTGATGGTTTTACTTGATTAAGACTTCAGATATGATACTTGTCTCCATTATGGCTTTTGCCTTTTTCCCTCCTCAAAATACCATGCTAACTGTAATTTTTTGGCAGTGGATAGGGAAATCAAACTATATTGTTTCTATAAAAATGAATTATGGGGTGCTAGATTCAAACTAAGTTTGATGTGAATTCAGATTGTTATTGTTCAAGGTTTAAGCTCCATAATACATTTAGCTGCAGCTATATCAAAAACATGAGAGTGCATATCACACCATGGGATTCTCCCATGTTTTCCTGTGAGCAGGTTGAGGGCTATGGGGAAGCCAGCACACTTGAGACCATACATATTTATCCTGATCAAGTGCTGATCTTGACTACAGTTGATGCTATGAAGATCGCAGCATGTGCAAAGCAATCCCACTCACTCCTGCAGTTCTCTTCCTGCCATCATCCACCCTTTTCAGCTCACAATGCCTTTTCGGAGACAAGGAAGCAGGTAGTCTGTTCAAGTTGTTCTCTTTGTTCTCCATCGGTATGCAAAAGCCACTGAATTCTTTGCTCTTCTTCTTCTTGGCTGGCTGTCTGGATCAACACTAACTTTGCTATTGTCCTTGATTGCAGGGAGAAATCATTTGGGGGTGACCCCTTGGAAATCCCACTGCCTCATCTTTGTCCCACATCTTCAATCATTCCCCCGAGAGCAAGGTCAATCCCATGCTGTCTCTGTGGTCTCGTGTGACTAGTGCTTTTGATCATTATCAGTGCCATTGGTTGGTTTGTGGTTCCTCGGTGTCATAACAAGTTGGATTTGCATGATGATATGCGCAAGTAGTGTACATGCTTGAGAGGGAAGCCATGCTGCTCTCATGTGCAGAAACCCTAACCCTTGCTCCAAGCGATCTCAACCGTTAACCTCAGATCATGCAGCTTATCGTTGTCGCCACTTATTTGGGGGGTGCAACTGAAGGAATATTTTGTTTTGGGGGGGGGGGGGGGTGGGGGGGGGGGGGGGGGGGGGGGGTGGGGGGGGGGGGGGTGTGTGTGTGTGTGTGTGTGAGTGAATTGAAGCAATTGACAGTCAAGTACTGATGCATGTTGTTTGTCATGGAGAGCTGCCATTGTCTTTCTCAGTGTTTCTAGTGTGTAGGTTCATCTGAAGTCTCAGATAGCCTCAAAACCCTAGTTGTCACATGGAGCCCTACGAGAGGCTAAAATGTGGTCACCTTCTTGGGCATGTGGCAGTCTTTGTACTATTATGGAAGTGGTGCTGGTCCATGAGCCTGAACCTTCCCTCTTTTTAATGGTTAAATTTGTTTGATGAGTTTTGAAAATGATCATAGAGCTTTTGGCCTGTACTATATACACCCCCAATGAAGAAGGAGATGTATGTATCTTTTTTGCCGCTAAAAGTAGCAAATATGCTACATCACACGTCTCTCAGGAAAGTTCTAGTGAAGATTAACACTGTTGGGGATTGTAAAAATTCAAAAATAATAAAAATTGTTATGAACGAGAAAAGGATTTGGAGAAGGGTTGAGGCTAGGAAACCCCTAGCATCTTTTATATAGTATTCATAATGGGTACTCATGTGGGTGGATACCCAATAGGCCCAATGGGTCCTATTCATAACACTTCCCCTTATCCAACCAACGTGGTATACTCGACTTTATGAATACTGAATGATTCATTAGTACTACTGAGTATCTTAAGGGGTGGATACTTCTGGATCCAAGTTAAGGGTAACTGCCTCGTTAAAAACCCTTAGCTATGGAAAACCCTGTGGGAAAAACCAATAGCGAAGGGAAAAGAGCACAGCACTCCATAACTTCCCCTGATTTGGGGATGTGTCGAGGGGTGGATACTTCTGGATCTAGAGTCAATGTGGTTGCCTCATTAAAACCTTGACTATGGAAAACCCTGTGGGAAAAATCACTAGCCAAGGAAAAAGAGTACAACTCTACAGTTGACTCCCCCTAATCTGATCAAGCTTCAGGCTTGCAGATCTCCTATATATCTATACATTTATCTCCTATGTGTCTATACATCCATCTCATCAGCAACATTCCGAAAGCAAAAGTAAAGTACAAGCATCACTCATCTATACAAGTTTCACTCATATAAGGCAGTAGCTGAGACTGGAGGAGCGCTGCGAACTTGGTAGACAGCTCCACGTCTCAATCGTCAATATCTGCAAAGGTACTTCAGGACCTGGCATTGTATGTTCTTGAGCTGCTCCTTGGGTGATGAACTTCTCGGGATGGTGGAAGGATGTAGACTTGGAAGGATTCTGTGTAGATCTTCAGGAGGTGGACGTCCCTTTTATGCCATTCATCGCGATGATCTGTAACCTGCATATGCAAATACATTTAACATAGAGGATTTTTCCTCGACCCTTAGAGATAGCGCAGAAGCTACATATCTCTGGTCCAGTGGTGCGCTGGGGGCACTGCACTGTACCTGGCTAATAGTTATACTGCTAACGCTCAAAAGAGACGCATGCAGTTGGCCAGGTAAAAGAGTGTTTCAAAGACACTTAAGGTACTTCTGGACCATATATATTCTTCCCCTCTTCCAGCTAATGGAAAGGGGTCTTTTAATGTATATCCATACAACCAAATAGGTATATTTGGCGGAGAAATGAAATTAATGTTTCTTCATCAATCATCATTGTATGAAGTTTACATCTTCGGGATGATTAATTAACGTCATCTTCAGGATGATAGTTCATTTCCAGGATAATAGTTCATCTTCGGGATGATTGTTCATCTTCAGGATGATTAATGTTCTGTTAAGCCTAGAATTTATGCCTAGCTAGGGCTTTCATATCATATCATATCTGATAGATAGGGTTTAACAGATATTTCGGTAATTTTCTCTTCAGGAGATCCGATAATATTTTGAGTTATTAAAATAATCTCAATTCTTTTAATTTGCTCTCTTAAGAACAATACTGTTTTTAAGAGGTGCAAACAACAACCTTTTAGTATGAGTCCTTTAAGGATCTTTGTCTAGGTTGTCTTTCCTTTAATCATATTATTAATATGTGTCCCAAAAAGAAAGGAAAGTAAAGAAATTTGTACATGCAGTTGAAGAAATTTTATATCGGTGATGTTGTCACATCCAATAGCAACATCAACCCAAAAATTCCCTCTTTTGCCATTCGTTGGGTTACGCCTTGACATAAACCAGTCGATGCATCAGATTCATCTTGTAAGTGAGTTCAGCTCATCTTACTTGATTACTTCATGGTTTGAGCGATTTATACCTCTAAAACTATAGCAAATTAAAATGCTTATAGCTAACGATTTTATTTTAATTCTCCTTCAATACTCAGTTATCCCACAGGATTTGATATCATTTTTGATACCAGGACTTCAGGTCCAACACCTCATATTTCATAAGTGAGTCCAGCTCACCTTATTATTGCCTCATTCCACATTATTATAATTTGGCCAAATCTCTATCTTTGCTTCAGGCAAAGCAGAGTTGTGGAAACGATATTTTATATTTAACTGGCAAAATGAAATATGAGAGAATTTGTCGACAAAATGTGTTCTTTCTTGTCCAAAACTCACCCCGTACGTACTATAATCATTTGATTTCTCCCAGAGGTGTCTCCTTCACGACGCGTTAAAGAAGTGAAGGTTCTGGGACGGGTAAAGAATATGGACAGATCCAGAATTGGTCCTTAGCAACCAAGTTGCAATAAGGTTCTGGATTTGAGCTCACTTTCCTGTGGTGGTATTGTTTTTTCGGTCTCCAGGAGTAGATCTCTCTTTTTGGAGCCTAGTGGTATGTCCTCTCATCCATTGAGGATATCCACTTCTGCTACTGGTGGATTGCATCCAATATATTCGGTATGTCAATCCTAGCTGGATTTTTAGTAGCAGGGATGTGAAAATTTTGACAATATTTATATTGTCAGTAACTATGTCTGATAACTGTTTTAACAGTTTCATAAGTGTGGATCTTCAGGATCTCATCACAATTCAAGATAACCAGATCATAGGTATTAATGATTTAAATGGTCATTTGAGCTTTAGGCTCATGGATGATTGTAGTATTTCTGTTGAAACTGATTCTGGGACATTAAAGTTGTGAGGGATCTTCAGGATCTCATCAAAGCTTTAAAATATGATCATCAATGCACGTCTTAGGAGAAGTGAATTTAAATGCTTCCCCTGTTCAGAGTGCTCAGACTCTATTTATCTGGGATGTTTACTTCCGATAAATAGTTCTGTATTTTGATGGTCTATATTGGTGATATGGGGGTGTCTACTCATCATGGCACAATCTATAAGATGTGCTCTAAACGCTTCCCCCGTCAGGGGTTTTCGGAAAACTGTTTATATGAGGTGATCAGACTCATATAAATAGGTTCTAAGTATGCGTTTTGATGGTTTGCATGTTCCCATGTGGTCACCTACAACTGGATTTTTAATGGATAAGAAATCCATTTAAATCATTTTAATGATTTATCTTACCCATATTTGGGTGTGAACACAAGCTTCAGGGTGTTCGTTATTTTTCCAGTTGTAAAACATTTAAATTTCCCAGTGTTATCCAAAGTTACCACCATTTTATAAAAGAATGTGGTTGGATAATGACCATTTATTTAGAGGATATATTGATGAGTACACCAAAGATACATCATCAGTCCGGTTAAGGGAGTGGACGAAGCCTATTTATATCCCTTAAATACTCTCAAGAGACCTAAAGGTCTTCATTATCTTTAATGATGATGGTATATCATCTTATATTCATTTGAGGAAGGGGAGAGTCAAGGTCCATGTGAATGGAGATGATCTCATTATCATTTTTCCTTTTTGAATAGGACAATGAAAGTTTCACCCTTTTTGAAGAATCTTCGGGTTCGTCTGGTTGATGATGTCTTGCATCATCACTCCAGGGTGATATCGATCCAAAGTTGGTCGATTCTGGACACTTCTGGTGTTCCAAAATAATTCCTCTTTTGAATTTATGTGGCACTTTTGAAAAGTCCATTAAAATGCTCAAGTTAATTTTGTCCGGTAATAGTTGAACTGTGTTCAAACTGTGAAGGATTACATCTTCACTTTGACTATTGTGCGGATCATTTTGGGACAAAGCTTCATGCTTCATTTATTTCTTGAGTCATTAGGGATTTCGTTTTGACGAATATCCTTTTTTGAAACTGTATGAGTTTCAGAGAGTATATGACATCCTCATTTTATTTTTAGGGGAATTCAAGATAGCAAAACATACGCAGTAAACTAAAATGTATTAAAACTACAAGAGAATAATACTGATGATCAGTCAACAAGTGACATAGTGTGATGTGTGCTCTTGAAAACATACAACAATAATTATGCTCATTTAAGACTTATGTTATGACAATAGATTTGATTTCAAAATTTATTTGTCCTCGGGGAGTAGCAAAATATACATAAGGTCAATTAGACTTTCGTCGTTTTGACTAGATATGTATGTATTTTTATATGGCATAAGTTAATGCACATTCATGTTTGCAAAAACATTATGGCTCTTATCAGAACTTCTGGTCTGATTTTGGTTTGCCATTGCTTACTCCATGTCGAGGTATATCGTATCTTCTCTTTCCCATTTAATCCAAGACTTCCCCTGTTTTGAGTTTTCCTTCTTTTTATTTCAGGTCATGTTTGATCCTGAACTTCCCCTGATTTCAATATTCCTTATTTATAAAGGACAATGAAAGTTAGTCTTGCTAAGGAGACATAAGCAGGGGTTTTAGCAAATTATTTATACTTCCACTTTTCTAATTAATAAGGGACTTTAAAAAGTTTATTTGAATGCTCGAGTATAGCTTCAGGCCATTTACTTGAGTCGTTCAAATTTTATGTGGATAGTTTACAATGCTCAGAGGGGAACAAATATGTGGGTGTGTAATATATTTCTCACTTATTCATTAAGCCACGACTTCAGGCGTATGCTTATATTCAAGGCTAGAGAAAAAATCTTTCCTTGTAAAAATAAATGAGAGTACTCTTTTAAAGAGTTTAGCGGTATTATGGAAAACTTCTGGTGTCCATATTGGATTATATAGATCATAGATCTTATATATCTGTTTACCGCATAGTATGCATCTTTTATAAAGATAGCAATTTTAATTTTCGCATAAACCATCGTATTTATTTTATTAGGGAGAGAGAGTGTTGATTTTTGAACTTCAGGTTCATTTTGTCAAAGTGGATATTTAAACTTTTTGAAATAATTATTGTCTTATTGTCATAAACATCGTCATATCATGAGCCCATCATACATATAATGTAAAGTTTGTAAACTAAAGATTATGTTCATTTGAATGAAACAAGTATGATGTACACATGCTATTTATATGCTGCAGGCATTTTTAAAGAAAACTTATCGCATGTATATAGTCTAGCAATAGGCGTTGAACTATATTAAAGTGATTTTAGCATGCTTTTTGACAGTTTCATTGTAACATTAACATGGTATTAAAACTAATTAATCAACCACGCAGTTTAATGCAAAAACAATGAAAAACAGAAATAATGACCTTAGGCTATGGGGATCAGCCAGCCGACACCGAAAAATAAATAAAAAGTCCAGTCCGAAGTTGCATCAAAAATAAAAAGCATGAAAATAAATTACAACTCGGGAACTTCAGAGAGAAGCCCCTATCTTCATTGAGCGAGACGCCTTCAGCTTCTTCTTGGTGTCCTTCGGTCTTCTTTTTTACATTTTTATCCTCGCATACAAAATTTCTCTCAAAAAAGAAGAAAAATTGCGGGAATTTAAAACGGTGTCGGAAACCTGGCTGATCCCTAAAAACATAGCCTAATATGCACATCCACGCAGATAATATATTTGCGATATACAACCACGCAGATAATCAAAAGACACAGGCATTTAAACTAATTTAAAAATTGTGTGTGTCGTGCAATAAACATTTTCTTTCTTTTTTTTTTTTGAAAAACTTTTTGCCTTTTTGATCCATAATATAATGTTTTATTTTGCTGCTTTCAACCCTTTTAAAGATTTCTTTTTAAATATTTTGGGCTTTTTAGGGCCAAAAATAAATAAAATAATTTATGTGAATGGGCTAATTTTCTGGCCTTTTGGGCCATGAAAACAACCCATTAGGGTTAATGTTGGGCCTCCCCCGGAAAAAAGGCCCGTTAGGGTTCGGGTTTCGGGAAACCCTAGGGGGGCCCGCGGCGTGTCGCCGCGACGGCTGGCCGCGTAGGGCGCGGCTGTCGTGGCGGCGACAGGCCGCCGCGGCGGCGGGCCGCGGTCTGCAGGCCGCGGCCGCCGCGGCTTCAGGCCGCGGCAACTGGCCGCGGCCTGAGGCCGCGGCACAGGGCCGCGGCTTCAGGCCGCGGTGCTGGGCCGCGGCCTGAGGTCGCGGCGCTTGGCCGCGGCTGCTGGCCGCGGCTTCAGGCCGCGGCGATTGTTCTCCGGCGGCGGCGCAAAGGGCGCGCCGCCGTTCCGCCCTACGGGCGTGCGGATTTTTATTTTTGGATCAAAGGCGGAGGAGGTAAAAAATCGGATTTTTCAACAAATTTGATCGCAAAAAAACAAGTTTTTATTGTTTTAAACATGCAGATCTTATTAAAAAAAATGTTGAATTTAACTGAGTTTGTAAACTTTTTGATCCTAAAACATGCAGATCTAATGAGAAAAGCAAGTTTAGATCTAAAAAGTTTGGATTTTTACCTCTAGATTCGACGAGGAATCTAGGCGACGGTTGGTGAAGGATGCCCATTTCGCTCCCCGTTGAGAAGATTACGATCTTCTTTTTCTGAGCGATTTGTGGATCTCCTTTCCCGCGAGCCGCCGTCTCCTCCAACGAGTGTGATCGTGCTGATAACGTGTTATGAACGAGAAAAGGATTTGGAGAAGGGTTGAGGCTAGGAAACCCCTAGCCTCCTTTATATATTATTCATAATGAGTACTCATGTGGGTGGATACCCAATAGGCCCAATGGGTCCTATTCATAACAAAAATAAGTTTAAATATTGAATAAGCTTAGTATTTGGATATATTTTCAGAACAATTCAGTGGTTGAGATTTTAGCCTTTTCTAAGCACAAGAAGAGAGGCAAAACAAAAACAAGCACGTCTGAAAGATGAAAGGTACATTGGCAGCCAAATTTGAATCATGGGAGAATCCCACTTGTGAGAGTGCACCCATGTGCATTGTGAAGGCCGGTTTCCATGCTCTTCCATCTCGAGGCTGCGACCACCCAACGCTCTTCCATCTTTGAGGCTGCGGCCGCGACCACCCTACGCTCTCCCTAGGCATGCAAGTTCCAGAGTAATGATTTTCAGATTCGGGATCAGCACGCGACACACAAACCACTAGATCTCCCAGTTGATTCATTGGCTATTCCCAATCAGCAGATCGGGGGTCCAAGTATCACTACTCGCAAGATCCCGTTCCCAAGTGGGTAAACTAGAGTCCTTTTCCTTTGTTCTCTCTCGTCTCATTATCCTCCTCCTTCATGTGCTCGAGTACTAGCACTATGTATGGGCACTGGCCTGATACAAACAACCACAAGAGAGGGAGGTTTTTGTTTTTACTTAAAACCATTTTAAGGTGTTGCCATCATGTTGTTCCATTCCCTGCTGGATGCTACCCAAATTGGACGAAGTTGGGATATGCCATTTGGCTTTTTCTATACACACCTCGAGTTTGGTGTATGGATGTGATGTTCTGCCAAAATTGGCAAAGAATTGGAAGAGAGAGAGATTTGACATGTGTTTTTTTTTGTCAATTTTTGCAGAACATCCCATCTATACACCAAACTTGAGGTATATATAGTCATTATCATGCCATTAGAGCTTCCCCAAATAAAAGAATGCTTAATAAATAAATAAATATTAGAAAATAACCGGTACCCGTGTTCAAAAAACGCATGTAGCGAAGTAAAGAGATGCTAGTCATGCAACAACCTACGAGCCTCCTCTAGCTTTGACTTGAGTCCTCTAGCTTTGACTTGAGTTGCTCGAGTCCAATGAGCCAGTCATGCGCTATATACACCCCTACAGTGGGATGATGTATGACCTGTTCACAGGCCAAAAATGGAAAAAATTAGAAGGGTGAGTGATGAGATAACTGATGTGACAGTTTTTTCATTTTTGATCTGTGAGCAGTGCATACATACACCCCTACTTTTGGGGGTGTATATAGCACATATCGTAGTATCGGAGCGATGCTAATTGCACGGCAAATTCGGTACTACCATCGCGCTGCTAGTATCATGTGGGGGCACTGCTTGCCGTAGATGAGGAGTGCGGGGTACATGTCCTGTCTTGTGGTGCCAAGAGCAAAAAAAGATCTGTAGTACAAATATAAAATTATGAACTATACGGTTGTTGAAGAGGTATAAAAGAGGGAAAAAGATTCAGATTCTGATTCCAAACTGCTAATTAAACTCGTGACTCGACGAATCGGAATAAACAATAATATCAACGGGGGAAAAATATGGAGGATGCACTGACATGGACTTTGTTAATAGTGGGTGTTGCACTAGTTTTTCTCCTTGCCATTTGGCCCCCCTCACGGGCTCACTCACATTCCCTCAACAAAAGTCGTTGCTCCTTATCCACAACCGACTTCTTCTCACCAAATTTTGGAGGCCCGATGCAACTTGAATGAGAAAATATTTGACTTGAGTTCTTGATTGTGGGATTGTGAGACTACATTCTTGCTTTCTTAGGACGTTGATGGCTTGCCGTTCCCATAAACCTTTGCTTTTTTAAGGTGGCGATTAATCGAGATTCCTACATAGATAAACAGCGAGCAAACGTTTACTAGATCGAGTATCATATATTGGATTCAACGGATTAAGCCATCAGATCGATAAAAAAAAGGCTTGATTGGTATTTGAAATTGTCTTTCACTAATAATGACGAGGCATTGAGATGCTCACGTGTGATTCACCAAACTCTTTTCACGCGAGAGAACAGAGATCCCCTTGTTCCACGAGCGCGCGCACGTGCGAGTACCTCATCTTCAAAACACCCATCCCTCACACCCGCGCGCGCACGGGCATACCCTACACGTGTCCACATCCCCATCACATCCACAGGTTCACACCGCTGTATCCAACCTCTTTTAATTATCAATTTATTCATCCCCAAAAAATATAGAAACAAACGAGTCAAATACTACGTATGGGGAGTAGATGTTTTAAAAAACAAAAAATATAGAAACCACCCATGCCGAACGAAGAGGGGGGAAAACGACAAGCCAGTAATAAGGGACACATCATTCTTCTGTACAAAATTAATAAAAAAAACTAAATCAAGGTTTTAAAAAAAGAGCAAGAACAAGCGGGCATAAAAACAATGCCATTAGCTACTAGCTAGCTAGCTAGCTACATGTCTTCAAAAAAGAAAAGAAATAAAAATTGACAGGGGGATAATTACTACACTTGAGGCTGGGTCAAATTCAAGTGAGAAAGATACATATCCGAGTATAGTTCATCAAAATATACATATAATCCATGGTCAACGCGCAATCTCGGCCTTCGGCGAGTGACCGAACTGCTCCATCTCCCAGCTCAGCTTCGGTCCAACCTCGTCCTCCATTGCCTCGTACTCCTGCGTCCAATCCAATCCAATCCAATCCATTTTGATGAGTTTTCCTTTGCCAAAAAGATAAACAAAAAAAAAAATCAACCTCGAGCTTGGACAACAATTCGTGCGCCGACTGAGCGGAGATGATGATGTGGCGGGCGGCCGGAGTGATGAACCCCTCGTCCACCGCCTTGTCGATGAACGACAGCAGCGAGTTGTAGTACCCGTCCACATTCAGCAATCCCACCTGATCATATGTGACAAAACAAAGACATCATTAATCATTATAATTTGCAAAATCACATCCACAGTCATTCAATTTAAACTCTACCGGCTTCTCGTGGATGCCGAGCTGAGCCCAGGTGATGACCTCAAGCAGCTCCTCCAGCGTCCCATACCCCCCTGCGATCCCACAGCCAAAAAAAACCATCACTTAGAAATCAAACAGTGGCCGCTCCTATTTCCCGCAGAGGGCCGCACTGTTCCATCACATGGAACCAAGCAGCTCAACTCAGCGAGAACAGTACTCGATCCTTTTCTTAACAGCACTCGTGTGTTCCAGCTGCTAATTAATTAATACCCCGCCCCCCTTTTCTCCCTTCGGACAATGAGAATAATTCGATCATCAGTGACTCCTTTTGTGACCCTGTGCACTGGCGGGGCCATCCTTTTTTTAAGCCAACCGCCAATGCCAGTACTGTTGAGGACATTCGCATTGCATGTCCTTTTTCAGGGAGACATTTGCCTACACCCCCTCAACAACTACTGCTCACATTTATTCATTCATTCATTTATTTAAAAAAAAAGAGGATGGGGTCGCAAACTCGTGCCTGGCAACGCGATGAAGGCGTCGGCGTGACGAGCCATCTCGGCCTTCCGCTGGTGCATCCCTGACACTGCCCTCACCTCTCCTACGGTCTCCCCTGTTATCTGTACCCAAATCGCTGTAATTACATAATTGCCCGTAACGACAACTAAATCACGGTCAGTTATTTACGAAATTGCCCGTACCTCTCTGGGCATCAGGGTTTTCGGAATCACCCTGTCAAAAAAGAGAAATTGCAAAAGGAAAGATTCAGCTCGACTGTGCAAATCTCCTTTTTTTTACCCCATTCAAATTGAAAATTTTTAATGAAAAAAATGAAGAAATCTACTGACCCAAGGACATGACGGCCTCCGTCATAGACGGCCTGAGAGACGAGGCCCATGAGCCCAATACTCCCCCCGCCATAAACCAAGTCTATGTCTCTCCTAACCTGCGCAAATTGGGTTAGATTGACGGTCTTAACCGCGGTTAGTTTAACCAAGGGAAAGATAGATTAAGTTACCAGCTCATGGCCGAGCTCGGTTGCGGCCAGCTGGTAGCTCTGTTTCCTCCCTGGGCTGCTCCCACAAAACACGCACACTCTCTTGAACCTCGACGACGACGACGAGCCTCTCTTCGCGTGTTGGCTCTCCATTGATTCAACCCCAACAAATTTATCAACACTCTTTCTCTCTCTCTCTCTCTATTAAAAAATTGTTTTGTTTTGTTTTTTCAGAGAGAATTTTTGGTGCCCTGTTTCGCAGTAGCAAAGAAAGGAGGGAGAAGAGACGCGGAGGGGAAACAGGATAGGACTGCGGGTGCGCTTTTAAATCCTCGGGGCGCCACGATATTTTCAACCCCCGAGTTTCTCGTCCGGAGGGCGACATCTCGCGGTGGGCGCGTGTGCTGGTCCGCGGGAACACGTTAACCATAATTGGGAGGAACAGTTTACGGGCGGCGCGCCGCTGTACCAATTAGAAACGCGGGATTGGCCGGGAAACGGGAAAAAAACGGAGGAATTTTTTTTTCCTCCTACTTTCAAATTCCACAGTCAGTGTCGCTGTCACTGACACGTCAGACGCGGGGCCCGCCGTCGGAAAATGGGGCAGGGGTATAGCAGCGGGTGGATGGTCTGATGGTGACTGTAACGTTTCGAAACTGATTTTCTTTTATATTCACATGTTTGATACTTGTGGGGCCCAGGCTAAGTAAATATAGGTAACATGTAAAAAATTCAGGCGCGGTGGTAATTGTTTTGATGTAAAAAATTAGATTCGTTTTGACAATAGACTTCAGGTCAGTTCCGCCGCCTAAAAAGTTTTAGAGGGAAGATAGCCAGGATCTCGGATCCAGGCTGCCTTCTTCTCAATCACTTTCTGACACTATCTTTGGGTGGAGATATTTTCGCCATTGTCTGTTTTACGCGTCGTTGTTATCTTAGGAAAGCTTATGTAGACTACAATTCGTTGATATCAACTTTGTGATCTTTTTTCATCGAGTATATCATGCCTTATTCGAAAAGTAAAAATCTGACATGAAAAGGCCACAAAATTGATATAAATGGATTCTACGTTTCATAAGCTTTACAATGATACCGACGACGTGTAAAACGGGCACCAAACGACGAAAATATCGTCGGTTAAAAGTTTTTTTGCACTTGGCATGCACCCCAATATACACCGCGCAGTGTATATTGCACACCTCAATGTTTTTTGTCATGTGCGAAAATAATGATAACGTAAATAATAATTTTTTAAAATATCAAAACAGAATTTTTTTAACCCTGGGCTTTCTCCGTTTCTTACCCTCTCCTTTTTCTACATAAAAATCACATCGATCAAAAATCAAGATCAAACCAATGAGAAACAAAAAAATTAAAAAAAAAGAAAGGAAGGTGCGAAAAAGACCAAGGACCTGGTTTGTAAATGTTGTCGATAACTTATTCATCTTTGTTGAAGACCTTGCCATTGCTTTTGCTAAAGCAACAAGATATTTCGAGGATTGACAGACAACCATACGATTGTCGCCGCTTGAGAGCTCGAGATAATGGAAGATTAGAAAATTTTCATCCAAAAAATCAATAATATGCTCACTATCAACGGAGAAGTGCGAAATTCTCGGATCAATAAAAATCAAAACGATTAAATCATTAAAAATCAAGAAGCTTATGGGAATAAAATAAATAAAAAAATGAAAATTTTAGTAGATCAAGAAGCTTATGGGAATAAAATAAATAATTGCAGATGGAATCATGGAGGTGAGGCTTACCGATTTTTTTTAAAGATGAACAAAAAAGCCATAAAATTCTAGCAGTAGCCGCCGCATCGTGAGTACTCGCAGTTCGAAGATGGGGGTGCCATAAACACGCACTTTTTGGCTTCCCACACACCCAGCCAAGTACAAATTTCCCACCAGGTGTGTGTGTAAAGCAAAAAAATATACATAAAATTTTCTTTTTTTTTGCCAAGGGCACACTTACTGTGGTTCTGCCACTGACTAGTATTTGAGTTTTATATAGTTCAAAAATGAAGATGATGCGAAGAATAATTTTTTAAAAAATACTAAAGAAAAAAATATTAAAAGCTAAGAATGTTTCGATTACATATTTGATAATAGAAAAAAATAATATCATACATATATTCAAAATATTATATACATATATACATACATTTTTTTTTGAAAAGTAATTAAGCTTCATTAACTAACAAGTAATGTACAAATTACACTTCATTAAACCATAGGCATCTAATCTAATTTTGGATATAGAGGGGAGAGGGACACATGCGTCGTCATCCCCTACTAGCCAATCCCAGAAAAGAACATCTAAAGCTACCGAGACATGTCTAAATTATAAATTAAGTCCAGTTCCCAAGGGCAATGCGAAAATTCTGATTTCCTTCCTTCCAGCCGATAGAAGCACATATAACTCGAATATCTTCATAAATGTCTCTGAAAATGAGTATCTTGTGCTTACTAGTGTTATTGAACACCCTTCTATTCCTTTCATGACATGAATGCCCTATCACTGCACAGATAGCCAAGCGAGCTATACCTGAAATTTTAGCCTTATTCCTGAACCTAACATGTAAGAGGAGAACTTCTTCAAGTAGGTTCCCGATAGGACCTGCAAAGAGACCTAGCTTCAATCTATATAGCTCCCATAGTATGAGGTGAATGGACATTAAAAGAATAAATGCTTAATGGTCTCAATAGGATGCTGAAAAAGGACACAGGATGTACTAGTAACTGAAAATTCCTCTTAATAAGATTATCAAAAGTTAGTAGCTTATCATTCAGTGCTCTAAGCAAGCAAATAGACAATTTTGGTCAGCATTTTGAAAACCAGACCACATTATAATAAGGGACAATAGGAGATGAAGAAAGAACTATATTCCAAGCTGATGAAAGGGAAAAATTAGCTGAAGGTTTCACACTGTGACGACCCGTATCCATTAGTACGTGTATATTCGTATTCTACGTATTTTCATAAATTAAACGTATTTTATAATGGTTGGTTATGAGTTTAATATCAAATTTGTTTCAAAATCATTTATAAAAAATATTTTGTAGTATGAGTATAGTTATAGCCTATTTTAGTGAGTGCGAGTACCATCCAAAACCCCTAAATAATTTATATAATAATTTATACTTAATTATTAACGATATAGCCGTATCAATTATTTTTCTATATAAACATTATCAAAACAATTTCAAACTTCTACCATGAGATTATATGATCATTTAGTGCTCCCCATTTTATTTTCATAATTTTCTGAAGTTATATCGATATAGAACCCGTAAACCCGCGAACTAAACGTTTTGGCCCAAAATACGTATCTCCGTAGCTCAAACTTCAAAATGGACCTCGTAGTCATGATCCTCGCGACGATACGAACCCGTGGCTATGCTTTCATAATTTTTCAGAGTCATATGTGATTAATGGGCATTTTAGCATTATATTGCTAATTACCCTTACTAATCACTTTTTATTATCACTAATTACCATCTTTTAACCCTAATTACAACCACCAACCCCCTAATCATAGCTGCCCATGTGTTAACCGTTTAGAACACTTTTTTAAAAAAGTGGTTAAAAGTTAACGTAACCTAATTAATGTCATTGACTAAATATTAATTACACTAATATAATAATAATACTAATTATCTATATAAACCCCCTAACCATTCTCTCCCTCAATTAAACCCTGGCTCACTCCAAGAGTCTGAACCCACCACCCCTCCTGTCAGACTCCTCCCACTCTTCCTTACTCGCTCACGACACCCACCGCCGCTCTTGCGCCCACCGCCGTTCCCGCGCCCACCGCCACTCTTGCGCCTACCGCCGTCTCCTCCGCTCCGATTGCCCCCGCCCTTAACCCTCCCCTGCCTGCTGCGCCCTGAGGCAGCCTCCCCTGCTCCAGCGCCGCTACCGCTCTCTCCCAACAGACCCCGACCGTGCTCCTCCTCCCACCTACGAAGCCCAGCCCTCCGCTCGACCTCCCCCTCGACCACCGCCCTCCGACGAGAGCTCTGACGTGTCGACGGCCTCACCGCACGATAGCACGCCCTCTCCGACGTGCACCACACCACCCAGTTCTCCTCACCGCTGCCACCGCCATGGTCGCCGTACCCCTCCGACGTCGGCCCTCACCGGTTCTCCACTGCGCCACGAGCTCACCCCCGCCATCCACCGCCCCCTGGCTGCCTTAGTCGCCGTCGGCGACGCTGCAAACACAAGGAAGCCACACGTGCGTTTGAGGGTGAGAAACGAAGGTTTTAATACAAATACGTACTAAAATACGTATAGAAATACGTATAGTATATTCTGATTGAAGTAAATTATTTATAAATCGTACATGTATCAGAAAAATACGAGACAAGGCCCAATAAATCAGAAACGGCAAATCGGACCAATTTGTGCTTGGTTTCATCACCAAAATACAAGCATATCTCCCACAATGATTTTTCAAAGGCAAAACTTAATAAAGCTAAATTCTCTTTAAAATTCATATCATGAGATTTTCACTTACATTGACGTACGAGAAAAATATATGTTGTAGTGCTAGTTAATACGGTCGTTTTGACCCCTTATTGGAAGAATTCTGACATACGGTTTGTCCTAAATAAATCTTTGAACATATGTCGTAAAAATGATTTCTTGATTTAAAATTAGTCTTGGCCCTTTTAAATTGTTTAAAAATACTTAATAATTGTTGAAAAGTCTTGAAAACTACATACAAACCTTAGAAACATATTTTAAGCTTAATTAAACTCTTTTGCTTAGTTAAAATCATTTCTGTGCTCATTCTCTTATACTATTACATATTTCCACGTTTTCATTTAATTGTTAAATTGAGTCGTGAAGTCGTGAAGTTTTGTGAGGCTATTATATGGACTGTTGAGACACCATGGAACCATTGTACGAATCTAATGATGCAAATGAACTGAATATAAATGAATGGAAGATGAAACTTTAATATAAATGAATGGAAGATGGAACTTCAATATAAATAGATAGTACACGTACTTTTGACCGGCACTTAACTTGACCCGTGGGATTGGGGTAGTCTATGATCACAAGTGTTACGGAGTGGCTGGATGAACCCATACCGAATACCTCCAACAAATTACAGAGGTTAGAGCTTGACCATCGCCATATAGGGTCGGTGAGCAGCGCCGCGGATTGACCCCAGTCGCAGGGCGCATGTTAGTCATCTCTCGTACTCTTTGACATACACTTATCACTAGAATAGATTGGTTATTAAATTTGCTCTAACCTCTTCTTCTACAGGTTGCTACAGTTTGTTATCAAATGCTAAATTGTTACACGTTGCTAATAATATTGCAAATTGTTATTAAATGATTAAATTGCTAATAATATTGCAAATTGGAACACACGAGTGCTGTTAAGAAAAGGATCGAGTACTGTTCTCGCTAAATTGTTACACGTTGCTAATAATATTGCAAATTGTTATTAAATGATTAAATTGCTGCAGGTTGCAAATTTCTGTGGATGCTAATCTGCCATAACTCTTTTCTATTAAACTTATTGCTTGTCTTTTCAGCTTGGTTCAATTTTAAATACCTAACGTTTAGTTTTGGAGATTATCTTGCCGAGTAAACCTCGCTGACGGACATTTCACTTTGTTGTTTTACGAAATGTCCGTTAGGTATCGATAGTGAGTTCTCTGAAGACATTGCTGCAGCAGTCGAGCCAGCGCTCGAAGAGTACGTGGAGTACTTACCCGCGAAAGACTAGATGTTTACCTTCACGACTGCACTTTTAAATATATGTAATAATGTAATTTGTATACTTTTTTGATTCGGCCATACTAGGCCTATGTTGTACTTTATTTTCAGACGGTTTCGTATTGTAATAATGTCATTTGTACTATTTCTTTAAGCATGCAAGATCCTGCCATTTTATTTCACAGACGCGTTATTGTGTTTAAGCCAAGGAGGAAGAAAAGAAAAGAAAAGAAAAGAAAAGAAAGTACTCCTCCTTGTTTTAAGCACATCGCGGGCCCGTTTATGTTCGCGTTTTCGCTTCCGGTAGAATGGAAAGCGAGGCGTGACAGGTTTTAGTAGTGTCCCATGCAGGTCTTGCTTATACGAATACTTTAAGAAATAGTTTCGACAACATTGATATCAAAGTATCTAACTAGAATAAAAATCTTACCGAACTTACCTTGTGGTTTGTGTTGCAGCATGGCAGGTCGACCCAACACCAGAAACGCCAACGGCATCACTAAGAATGACATTATGGGAATCTTCAGAGAGATGTTGGACATCCAACATCACATCCTCAAGCGTGAACCTCAACCTGCTCTCTGAGGAGATGCAAGAGTTAAACAATTCCATGAGATGCGTTCTAAGACGTTCTCTGGAAAGGAAGGTCCATTGGAAGCTGAAGAATGGGTACGAAGCACTGAAGATAATTTGAGCGCTGCCCGCATCCCCAGGCATGATGGGTAGAGGTAGCCAGGCCCCAATTAACTGACAACGCCCGAAACTTATAGGAAACTGAGGAAAAGCGTATAATGCGGCCTATTGCCTGGGCCACATTTCACGAACGGTTCGACACGAAGTATTTCACTAAGATAGGAAAAAGGGAACTTCAACAACGTTTCGTCAACTTGAAACAAGAATCAATGACTGTTGATGAATATGATGCTGATTTCGCCATGCTAAGTCGATTCTCACCTCACAAGGTCGAGAATCCAGAAGATCATGCCTTCCAGTTCTGCCAAGGTCTGAATTTCAATATTCAAGCTTCAATAACC
>JAULAV010004545.1:0-50024 GCA_030789695.1 Scilla litardierei
ATTTTTACGTTGTTTTGGTAGAAAAGGGATGTGTTTTGATTGATCTAGCCAAGATTGTAAGAGATCTCATAAAGGGTTCGTGATCCACGATAGTGGCACACATCCTAGTCGGGTATCCTATGATCTTAATTAGGCTCGTTAGTGAATTCAATTAGAATTCGTGATCCACGATAGTGGCACGCATTTTGATGGTTTTCACCGCCATCCTATATTACTAATTAATGACCTATGACAGTAGCATCAATGAGAGCCATCAAATCACAGATCGGAGCTTTAATCCACGATGGTGGCGTGAGTAGATATTGAGAATAGTTGTCGTTCGTAATGCATGGATCGCGTGTAAGGACATCCATGATGGTTGGGCTAAGCATGGGATATGTTATCAGCATGCTCATCAGCTGAGCCGAACCCCTGCCGACGGACGAATCACGAAGACACAGATATGGATTTCTTCTCCGAACTTCGCTAGATCCGGCGGGTAGGATCTAGAGGTAATCATTTTTGTCCCCTAGATTTAATATTTCATGCACATGATGATGGATCTGTATATTTTTCTTTGATCTACAAGTAGAAATCATTTTTTCTGCTTAGATCTATATGAAAAATCATTTTTTAAACCATAGATCTTTATTAAAAACAGTTTTAAATCGTTTTAAATCTGTTTTAATCCTTTAAAAAAATTCCATGGGTGGCGGCTCCGGCCCGGCTCTGGCTCCAACTGGTGGCCGGCATGGTTTTCAGCCCTACTGCAGAGGACCTGAGCCGGCAGCCAACCCCCTACAGGGGTGGGCTGCGCCGCAACCACCCCCTGCAAGGGGGGCCTGCACCGGCGGCCACCCCTCTGTAGGGGTGGGTCGCGATGGTGGCCACCCCCCTGCATGGGGCCCGTGCTTACAGCTACCCCCTTGTAGCAGTGGCCGCGCAGCCGCCAAGGGGCGGCGGACGCCATCCCCACATTCTCATGAAACCATAAGGTAAACCCTAAGGCTTGGGTGGTTCATGGGCCTATGTTTTTGGCCCAATAATGAAAAAACAGAAATTTTGTTTAAATTTCAATTTTATCCCATTGGGCTTCTGTCCAGATCAGGTCCAAAATTGATTTTTAATTAATTTTCCTTTAAAAATTCATTATTAATTCCTGAAAATGCTTAAAAATTCCAGAAGATTCTGAAATATCCAGAAAATCCGAAAAAATTACAGAAAATTCTGGAAATTCAGGAAAATTAGTTGGGTTGACAGGGCACGAAATAAATAAAATTTAAAAGGGGGTTTCATTACAAGAAAATGTTTTTAACCCTTTATTCCTTTAAACATTATTTACTTAAAAATATTTTTCACATCATGCTACCTATATATGCTGTGCAATATATGCCTGTGATGTTTACATTAACATGTGATACAATATAACTGCGTGGTTGTTTATAACTACATGTGATGTTAATACAAATGCATGTGATGGAAATTTGTGGTTTTTCGGATTGGCTAGGTTTTTTCACCCTCTTTTTATTTTTCCTGCATTTTTTTCTTTTGAGCGAAAAATGCAGTGAGGAATAAATGTAAATGTACAAGACCATAGACCGACTTTGCTTTCCATATGGAGGGGATGGTGTATTTGCGACACTTCCTTGAAAGTTTTGTTTAAGGAACCTTCGTAGGCTTCCGAAGTTGTACTTTTCCTTTTTTTGTCTGGACTGTAACTATGGACTTTTAGACGTTGTAATTTGCTTGAGGGTGACTAGCCGATCCACACAAATTTCCTTATGTCTATGTGATTATGCATCTGATGAATTTATTCCATGCATATGTATTCATAGAGATAATTATAACTATGTTTATGGCATACATATAATTTTTCAAAATGGAAAAATTGAACCTGAAGTTCAAATAATACGCCAATACCCCTTATTCCCAAAAATAATAAAATGTCAGGATCATGCGAACATCATTTATGCCATTTAAAAGATGAGCAGCACGCGATAAATAGATCTTAAAATTCTATGGTCTATATGGACTAAAATGGACACCTGTCACGCCCCGCTTCCCAAAAACGTGGAGGCGAAGCGTGAGAAGGTCCGCTCAGACTTGAAGCTACAAAGCTGCAAGTCCGATAAGCGTCAATCAAATTTAAAACTGCAGGTCCTTGCAACGCGAGCGAAACAAGATAATAATAATGAAATGAGACAAAAGAATAATCTCAGAATATCCATAAATATAAATTCCAACATCGCAGAAAAGCCACCAGGCTAAAAGAAAAAGAGACTAAAGGCCCAAACATGGACAACAAAATTACAAAGTACAAACGACGGTGCTACGCACCAATAACTAACAAAAGGCCTAAAACAAAATAAAGCTCAACAAAGACTCAAAGAATGGTCACCGGTGTCCACAAAATCCTCCTGTGCAATCATGGACTCAGTCTCAGCGTCAGCAACTACCTCGTCCGCCACAACTATCTCTGGCTCAGGGTCTAACATGTGACACCCAAAGAGAAAGGGGCACATGTCAGCAAGTCTGGAAGACTTGTGCAAGTGAAACTGAAAGTACAAGTAAAGCAACCTAGCAGTTCTAGCATGATGCGATGACATGGCAGTTAAAGTATGGGTGCAGCAGGTAAAGTAAAGTAAAGTAAAGTACGAGCATGGCATGGCATGGATGACAAGTATTACATGAATCATTCACAAGACAAGTACAAGACAAGAAAAGTAAGCACCTCGTGCACAGAGATTCCGTCTTTTGGCTAGAGGGCGGATCAGGCCACTCCTAAGCTCAAGTAACCGTTTATCCCTACCCCTCCACGTGTATCGGGCATTGGTTTCTAGCCAACACATGAGGCCCGCTTATGGACCACGAGCCAGGAAGTGTTTTAAACAAGTATGGCCTAGGGGTGCACCTAGCCAGAAACAAGTAGTACGAGTACAGGTATTGTAGCGTGTGCTACGAATGCAACAATCAACTTGGATGACATGTACAATGCAATGCATGGCAGTTAAAAGTGCGTACAGATAAGAAAAGTAAACGTGACAGTTTAGTATGCATGAACAACAAGTTTAAAGGGTTGGATCTAGCTTCGTTGTCAAGCTAGATCAATTAGGTGACGGATCTAGTTTCGTTGTCAAACTAGATCAAGTAGGCGTCTAGCCAGCTATCATTTCACTGACTAGTCTCTTTTACGCTAGGAACAAGGAAGTGGCCTAAAAACATGGCCCTACACAAGAGTTAGCAAGTTTCACTTGCCTGCAAGCACGACGTCTGAGCACACCGTCCAATGAGTCCAAAATCACAATTATCCTACGTGCACAAGTCCACCGGCCTAAAGTCCATATTATTAATCTTGATTAGTGAATTTAAAACATTTAAAATACTTTGAAAATACCGATTTTAGTCTTGATTAGCATGCATTGGGTTGGGGGTCCTAGGGGTGCAAAACGTTACCTCAACACGACGCGAAAGCTACACCGGCGTCGGGTAGCGACACCGGGGGTTGGAATAATAGAACGCGCTCCAAGTCCTGATTCCAATATAGTTTCCTCGCTGGAAAGTTCAGAGCATCAACCCGGGCGACGATTCCAGATTCCAAAGCTCGCACGTGCGACGACGGGCTACGACTTGCGACGACGTCGTACGCGACGAATCCTCAAAGAGCAAGCACCTCGGTGGGGCCCACAGTAGTCCTAGGGGCCTTTGGGGACCCACAATAACTCTGGAGAACTTGGGGGGCCCACGGTGGCAAGCGATGCGACGGATGCGGGGTTGCGACGAGTGGCTCTCGGTCGTACACAGCCAATGCGGGGAGATTTCTCGGTCGTGCGCTCAAAATGCGGGGGCTGCGACGTTTGGGCTGTGCAGCGGCTGCGGGTCGGAGCGGAGGAACGGAGCGGTTTGTCGGTCGGGCGCTTGGGGCGGCTCGGTCACAGCGCTTGGATGCGGGGAGCGCAGCGCTGCAACGTTGCAACGGTTGCAACGTTGCGGAGATGCAGCGATGCGGGCGAGAGCATCGGTCGGGCACGGTGAGATGCGGGGTGCGGAGCGGGCTTTGGTGCGGGGCTTGCAGCGATGCGGGGAGCGGCGATAGCGGAGCGGACGACCGGTCTGACCGAGAGTTTCTCTCGGTCGGGCACGGGGCAAAGCGGAGCGGCGGCTGTGCAAGCGGGCGAAGCGGATGAGCGGGGGGGGGGGGGGGGGGGGGGGGGGGGCTCTCGGTCTGAGCGGGGAAAACGGCCTCGTTTCTTCGGTCGTGCGGCAGCAGCTTGCCGCAACGTTGCGACGAATCGTCGCAACGTCCAATTTCAAGTTTGGAAGAGGCTAGGGCTAATTTCTTGCGAAAATAGGTCTTCCTAGGGGTTGCTTATATAGTATAGGTGGGTTGACTTGGTCTAGGGCTAAATCTAATAGGATTAGAAGTTTAAAAAGATTTAAAATTCAAATCTAACCAACTCCATCTCACCCAAGGCTTTGACCTGGTCCAAATGAGCTGGAAATTGGCTCAAAAATTCTTTAAAACGTTTAAAACTCAAATAAATTTTATTTGGCCGAAATTAATTTAAAAATAAATTATTAAAAATATTATAAACCTTGTTAAAAATCTAAAAGTGGTCAAATAACCTCCAAAAATTATAAAATAAATATCGTGGTGTTTGTGGCGACGAATGTGAGCTAACTAAGAAGACGGATCTCAAATTCGACGTCGGACGACGAAACTAAAAATAGAAACGTCTCCCGTCAAGAGTGAGAATCGTCACGTCTCATCGAGTAAGTTTAAATTGTGGGAAAACGACTCGAGAAACGTCGTTCCAAATTAGTGCCACCATTTAATACCATCAGAGACGTTCACAACGACATATCACACTAAAGTGTTCACAAACAAACAAAGTCTAAAACAAACACGTGCACGGACAAAAGCACGTGCACGAACAACGTAGCACGAAAAGTGGTCGTTACATCCTCCCCACCTTAGAATAAAGTCCGTCCTCGGACTTTCTAATATAGCTAGTCACTCTAGTAACTACCCCAATCAAGTCATATAATAATTCAACCAGGTATAGTCATTACAAGTGCTTATATATGCACTAAGTAGTCAAACATTAATATTACCAACACGTATATACATTCACGTACGTATACACTTATACTTATTATAGTCAGTCAAATTCATACATGTATTTCAATCATATATATAAACATACATCCCTTATATAACTACTACTCGCAAAACAACAGTTCAGATACTTATATAAGGATAGTCTCACACTTAGCCAATACAATCATTGCTCTACATATAGATAGCTACCTATGCACAAACATCAAGGGTATACTACCCTCTAATATTTCCTAGTATACATCCAATACTAAGCACATCCACATAAGCAGTCACACCATACCATTTTTAAGTCAAATTTTACTATATCTAATATATATTCACTACTACCATATTTCATAATATATATAGTCATTCAAATGCATTCCAATATTTCACCATACATTCACATTACGTACGGTCCTATAACTGTATTTACGACACGCCACATATATCATAGTCATCAAGCCTATAACTAAGCACATACCTACCCGTGCATGGTGCACACCCATACACGCTAACATTTCATTTACGCATACCATTCATACCATTATATTACTAGCACATCTATGCACCTAGTTTTAGCTAGCACACAAGCAAGTCCTTAGTAAATAACTATACCACAAGACCAACACCTATAACTATATACTGGTGTAGCGACCCACAGTCATGTGCGTAACTCAACCAGGCACAAACACTTCTATTACTATACATACATCAAGCATTGCTATATTCAAACTACAAACATACATTCAATATACTTAGAGTATACTCACTCAAGCTTGAGTGAGACTCAATACACACATCAGAATATTCTATACACGTAACACGGCATTCATACATATACCAATACCACTCCATTATATATATATATATATATATATATATATATATATATATATATATATATATATATATATATATATATATATATATATATATATATATGCATCTACCAATACAACCATATACATTCCATAGGTCAATCACACTTAATATTTAGTCAGATAACACCCACATAGTTAAATCAATTTATATACCATAATGATAACATTACCGACATCAGAACCCACATATTTATAATACCCTCTCTAGTACAAACATTCACCGTATAGTCACACATAAATAATGTATATATTCACACCATAGCCTACTACCTATAATTAGTATACTAACACATCCACACATACATAATTAAGATGTGCAATAGTCGTGTATACCTCACGATATGCACGCATGCAACATCCCGAAAAGCAAGCAATACCAATCAAAATTTTGCTCCTACTACCATATGTATATCACCTATATACTCAGGCATCAAAACATAACTACTTATGTCTAAACACAATGCATACCCACATACGAGCACACGCTCATACGTGCTAATATATATGGGTCACTCAATAGGCCTACTTACTTAACTATACGTACACTTATTATTATCACTACTATCATACACATAGCTTTACCAATCATTTACTTCAACCATTATAAGTATCTCTAACTACATACACAACTTAGATATTTCAACGCTAACTCTAATACACAGGCATCCCTAGTATAGTATAGCTATCCACACAAAAATCTATAACTACTAACACACCACAACTTCATACTATCACGAATAACTCCGAGTATATATATATACACCACACAATAGGCAAGCATCAATATACTATGGGGGCACACTCATTCAAGCCCACGTACACAACTTAGGTACGTGCACCACGACTACCTCACAAGGTCCAAGGGCCTACTAACAATTAAGGGTTGACACAGACATTGACGGACCCTAAGGCCTAAGCAATGAAGAGAGGTCGAGGTCGTGACGAGGGAAGGATCGATAAACACGAGTTCAGATAGGACGAATACAAGGAGACAGCTTGGTTAGACGAAACATTGACTCAAGGGTGATGTTTAGGTTGAAGGGAAAGGAGATGTAGTGATGCTTATATAGGATATAGAAAAGAAGATAGGGTAAGTAGCGCAAGCTAAAATACGTGAAATCTGAAAACTGTTTTTCTTCAAAATCAGAATCATCATCTGAAAAGAAATATTTCGGAATCGATAAAACGAGTTGTTCAAAATAAATTTTGAGTCGAACATTCATAATAAAAGAAAAGGGTCTATTGGTTTTAAAAAAAATCATTATAAAAGGATGTAAAATCATTTACACGAATATTAAGGATGTGGTTTAGAAAATTCTATCCGTTAGTGTTGTCAAAAGTTTTTGAAAGTCAAAGAATGAAATCAAGTAACGGAAGGATTTAAACTCATGTTAAATGCTTCAAAACTTTAGGCTATGGAAAATTTTAAAATAACCAACATTGAAACTACCTTTAGAGAACCAGGGTTTGCAAAAAAATGAAAAAAAAAACTGATTTACGCAGGGTTCTTAATATACGAGCACCACAAGTCTGGCACGGATATAAAAATAATTGAAATTCAATTTGGTTTAGAAATTTTTCCAAAAGCGTGTATGGTGAGCGGAAGAAAAGAATAGTAATTTAGCATAAGAATTATCAAGGTCGAATAGCAAATCTTTAAAATCAAGTCAGGGGGTCTAAAGAAGGAAGAGGTTATGAAAATAGCGATTTTGCAAAAATCTGAAGTAGCGAAAACGACGAGCAAAAGCCAACTTGCTGAAAGCTGAAATTCCATGTGTCTTGAAAGTATATTAAAGTAAACGCGACGTTTCATTCGTATAAGAAGGAAAATTATAAATCGTATTGGGAAAAATAAAAGTACGGTTCTATATAAAATTAATATATGAAGGGCAACACAATTACATAAGTACGGAAATTATAGGCTGGAAAAATATTATAACTAGTGTTCAAAAATTTCGACAAAAGTTTTTTAAAAAAAATTTAAATCAATGAAGGAGTATGAAGTATAAGTATATTAAAATTTTGAACAAGGTTAAACTTAGGGAAAGAGGAAATCGAAAAATACTTTCAGAAGATTCAGGATTTGTAATGGAGATGTTCGAAGAGTGACGACGATCGTCATGAGGCGATCTCGTGAATCGAGGCAAGGAAATTTGGGCAGGTGATCAGAACACACATACGCCTAGGATATGATTCTGAAGGATCTACGGGGAGACTCCTACGGTCGACCAACTAAAGATTTGGAACTAGGCACTAAGACCTTCTAAGGGGCTGGACGGTAATGAAATGCGTTCAGCTTGGTCCGAAATCGATGAACCCAAAAGCGAACGACCGAAGGAAATCCTAGAAGTATAATATGGTCAGGGGTAGACAGTAACCACTAAGGTAACTCCTACGACGATTAAATCAATTGCTGGCAGGGGGGTCTAACTAACAAACAGAGGCCTCTATCTAACAAGCACAGGCGTCTAACTGAGTCTTCTTATCACCTAGTGTCCTAAGAAAACGACTAGACTCGGGCTTATGACTCGGATGTTGCAATTTATTTAATGGACATTCCGTTATTATCGTTGTTTCGTTGATTCGCAATTGCAAGACTGGACCTGCATGGGCCACCAACAAAACCTGTCACGCCCCGCTTCCCAAAAACGTGGAGGCGAAGCGTGAGAAGGTCCGCTCAGACTTGAAGCTACAAAGCTGCAAGTCCGATAAGCGTCAATCAAATTTAAAACTGCAGGTCCTTGCAACGCGAGCGAAACAAGATAATAATAATGAAATGAGACAAAAGAATAATCTCAGAATATCCATAAATATAAATTCCAACATCGCAGAAAAGCCACCAGGCTAAAAGAAAAAGAGACTAAAGGCCCAAACATGGACAACAAAATTACAAAGTACAAACGACGGTGCTACGCACCAATAACTAACAAAAGGCCTAAAACAAAATAAAGCTCAACAAAGACTCAAAGAATGGTCACAGGTGTCCACAAAATCCTCCTGTGCAATCATGGACTCAGTCTCAGCGTCAGCAACTACCTCGTCCGCCACAACTATCTCTGGCTCAGGGTCTAACATGTGACACCCAAAGAGAAAGGGGCACATGTCAGCAAGTCTGGAAGACTTGTGCAAGTGAAACTGAAAGTACAAGTAAAGCAACCTAGCAGTTCTAGCATGATGCGATGACATGGCAGTTAAAGTATGGGTGCAGCAGGTAAAGTAAAGTAAAGTAAAGTACGAGCATGGCATGGCATGGATGACAAGTATTACATGAATCATTCACAAGACAAGTACAAGACAAGAAAAGTAAGCACCTCGTGCACAGAGATTCCGTCTTTTGGCTAGAGGGCGGATCAGGCCACTCCTAAGCTCAAGTAACCGTTTATCCCTACCCCTCCACGTGTATCGGGCATTGGTTTCTAGCCAACACATGAGGCCCGCTTATGGACCACGAGCCAGGAAGTGTTTTAAACAAGTATGGCCTAGGGGTGCACCTAGCCAGAAACAAGTAGTACGAGTACAGGTATTGTAGCGTGTGCTACGAATGCAACAATCAACTTGGATGACATGTACAATGCAATGCATGGCAGTTAAAAGTGCGTACAGATAAGAAAAGTAAACGTGACAGTTTAGTATGCATGAACAACAAGTTTAAAGGGTTGGATCTAGCTTCGTTGTCAAGCTAGATCAATTAGGTGACGGATCTAGTTTCGTTGTCAAACTAGATCAAGTAGGCGTCTAGCCAGCTATCATTTCACTGACTAGTCTCTTTTACGCTAGGAACAAGGAAGTGGCCTAAAAACATGGCCCTACACAAGAGTTAGCAAGTTTCACTTGCCTGCAAGCACGACGTCTGAGCACACCGTCCAATGAGTCCAAAATCACAATTATCCTACGTGCACAAGTCCACCGGCCTAAAGTCCATATTATTAATCTTGATTAGTGAATTTAAAACATTTAAAATACTTTGAAAATACCGATTTTAGTCTTGATTAGCATGCATTGGGTTGGGGGTCCTAGGGGTGCAAAACGTTACCTCAACACGACGCGAAAGCTACACCGGCGTCGGGTAGCGACACCGGGGGTTGGAATAATAGAACGCGCTCCAAGTCCTGATTCCAATATAGTTTCCTCGCTGGAAAGTTCAGAGCATCAACCCGGGCGACGATTCCAGATTCCAAAGCTCGCACGTGCGACGACGGGCTACGACTTGCGACGACGTCGTACGCGACGAATCCTCAAAGAGCAAGCACCTCGGTGGGGCCCACAGTAGTCCTAGGGGCCTTTGGGGACCCACAATAACTCTGGAGAACTTGGGGGGCCCACGGTGGCAAGCGATGCGACGGATGCGGGGTTGCGACGAGTGGCTCTCGGTCGTACACAGCCAATGCGGGGAGATTTCTCGGTCGTGCGCTCAAAATGCGGGGGGCTGCGACATTTGGGCTGTGCAGCGGCTGCGGGTCGGAGCGGAGGAACGGAGCGGTTTGTCGGTCGGGCGCTTGGGGCGGCTCGGTCACAGCGCTTGGATGCGGGGGAGCGCAGCGCTGCAACGTTGCAACGGTTGCAACGTTGCGGAGATGCAGCGATGCGGGCGAGAGCATCGGTCGGGCACGGTGAGATGCGGGGTGCGGAGCGGGCTTTGGTGCGGGGCTTGCAGCGATGCGGGGAGCGGCGATAGCGGAGCGGACGACCGGTCTGACCGAGAGTTTCTCTCGGTCGGGCACGGGGCAAAGCGGAGCGGCGGCTGTGCAAGCGGGCGAAGAGGATGAGCGGGGGGGGGGGGGGGGGGGGGGGGGGGGGGGGGGGGGCTCTCGGTCTGAGCGGGGGAAAACGGCCTCGTTTCTTCGGTCGTGCGGCAGCAGCTTGCCGCAACGTTGCGACGAATCGTCGCAACGTCCAATTTCAAGTTTGGAAGAGGCTAGGGCTAATTTCTTGCGAAAATAGGTCTTCCTAGGGGTTGCTTATATAGTATAGGTGGGTTGACTTGGTCTAGGGCTAAATCTAATAGGATTAGAAGTTTAAAAAGATTTAAAATTCAAATCTAACCAACTCCATCTCACCCAAGGCTTTGACCTGGTCCAAATGAGCTGGAAATTGGCTCAAAAATTCTTTAAAACGTTTAAAACTCAAATAAATTTTATTTGGCCGAAATTAATTTAAAAATAAATTATTAAAAATATTATAAACCTTGTTAAAAATCTAAAAGTGGTCAAATAACCTCCAAAAATTATAAAATAAATATCGTGGTGTTTGTGGCGACGAATGTGAGCTAACTAAGAAGACGGATCTCAAATTCGACGTCGGACGACGAAACTAAAAATAGAAACGTCTCCCGTCAAGAGTGAGAATCGTCACGTCTCATCGAGTAAGTTTAAATTGTGGGAAAACGACTCGAGAAACGTCGTTCCAAATTAGTGCCACCATTTAATACCCTCAAAGACGTTCACAACGACATATCACACTAAAGTGTTCACAAACAAACAAAGTCTAAAACAAACACGTGCACGGACAAAAGCACGTGCACGAACAACGTACCACGAAAAGTGGTCGTTACAACACCAAAAAGGTGCCATAACACCGCTAACTCTTTAAAAGTTATCCCACTACTAGGCAGTATTATTATATCTGACATTGTGCATAATTATTATAAGATTATGCCCGAAGTCGTGACTCAAGTGAGAAATATATTTGCACCCACGTAATTGCTCAACTGACCCATGTATCGTCTTCCACAAATACTTAAAGAAACTTACAAAGTTTCAAAGGATATTCGTTTAAATGAAATCCTTAATGTTTGTATAGCATACTCAAAATAAATAAAAATGGCATTAAATCCATACTTGATTACTTAAATAGACATTCAAAAGTCTGAAGCTATACAACGAAATAAATGTCGAGTGAAAAAGTAGAAGAATAAAACATGGTCCAATACAAAGGGAAAGGGAAGATGTGACATAGTTCGAAAAGGAATAGCAATGGCAAAAGCCATCAACCGCTACATGAACAAAACTCTGGAATCAGAGTACCTTACTGTTGAGGACCCATACAATGTTATAGGCTGCCTTGGATAAAAGGTATATACATCAGAAAGATGTTATACTTCCAAGAGCCTATTATGAGTAAGAGAATTTATGAGACTCCAGGACTTCAAGTCCGTTGCTGAATACAAGTCAGCTCTATTTAACTTCACCCCAGCCTGTAGCGTCATGGTGAGGATGTCTCTCAGACACATATGTTAGAAATTACATACTATTCTTTTCACGAGAAAGACGCAATTCTGATGCAACAAACTGTGAAGGAAACTTCACAAAGTACTTTGAGATGCTTGCCTGACTACTAATGTCAGAATAAATACAAAGAACTTCTCCCAGTAACTCATAACATACGTCCAACTGGCAACGCTAGTCCAATATAAAATATTGGTACAAACCTAGCATTTTTCTACTTAGCTATTCCTCGAGCACACATCTAACTATAAAACTTGTTTCCATAACATAATTCTCAGAAGTATTTTCTTATAGTATATATGTGTTTTAATGCATTATCAAAATATTTCTTATTGATGAATATCATGCTTTTTATGCATTTTATTTTACTGCGAATGGTTTGTTATAAATATTTGCCAAACGATTATGGATATTTTTATTATTCAAATTAGACCTCATGACGTATGCTATAGAAAGCATTTTTACCCTTATGATAATAAAAAAGATCAATTTGAGACGTCTGAAATAAAGGATCAGGAATAGCAAACCTGAATACTCCTAAAAATAAAATGAGGATGCCATGTACTCTCTGAAACTTATAAAGTTTCAAAGGATATTTGTTAAACCAAAATCCCTAGTGACTCAAGAAATCAATGAAGTCTGAAGCTTTGTCCCACTATGATCCGGGTAATAGTCAATATGAAGATGAGATCATTCACACTTAGAACACAGTTCACATATTACCGGACAAAATTAACTTGAGCATTTTAATGGACTTTTAAAAGTCCCACATAAATTTGAAAAGAGGAATTAATTTGGAACACCAGAAGTGTCCAGAATCGTCCAACTATTAACTTTAGAACGATATAATTTTCCCCTGGATTGATGATGCAAGACATCATTAACCAATCTTATAAACATGAAGAACCCGAAGATTCTTCAAAAGGGCGAAGCTTCCATTGTCCCATTCAAAGGGGAAAAATGATTACGAGATCATCTCCATTCACGTGGACATTGATTCTCTTCACTTTCTCAAAAGAATCTAAGATGATATATTTACTATCATCATTAGAATAATAAGACCTTTAGGTCTCTTAAGAGTATTTGAGGGATAAAAGTGGACCTACCCACTCCCTACATAGGGCTAATAATATACCTTAGAGTACTCATCCATATATACTCTAAAAAGGGTCATTATCAAACCTATTATCCAACCGCAGTCCAGTTTTTTTCAAAGCCAATGGGACACATTACTAAATGGTGGGAACAACACTGGGAAATCAAATAGTATTTGCAACTGGAAAAATGTCGAACACCCTGAAGTTTGTGTTCACACCCAAAAATGGATTATATAAATAAATCATTAAAATGATTTAAACGGATTACTCGTCAGCTAAAAATCCAGTTGATGGTGACTGCATGGGGACATGCAATTACACTGCAGACCATCAAAACGCTTCTTTAGAACCTATTTATCTGGGCCTGATCACATCATATAAACAGTTTTCGAGAACTCGTTACGGGGGAAGCATTTAGAGTACATCTTAAAGATTGTGCCTTGATGTGTCCACATGTCAATATCACCACTAGAAACCATCAAAATGCACTCTAAACAGGGGAAGCATTTAAAATCACTTCTCCTAAGGTGTGCATTGATGGGTCCTCCTTTAAAGATTCGATTAGATCCTGAAGATCCTTCACATTCAGAAATCTTTAATTTCCCATTATTAGGTTCAACTTGGATGTCACAATCATCCCTAAGATTAGATCTCAGTTGATCATTTCAAATAACATGATTCGTGATGAGATCATGAAGATCCACACTTATGAAACTGTTAAACAGTTCTCACACATATTCTTGACAAACCGAATATTGTCAAAATCACACATCCCTATTGCTAAAAATCCAGCTAGGATTGACATACCAAAAATAATGGATGCAATCCACCGGTAGCAGAAGTGGATGTCCTCAATGAATGATTGGACATACCATGAGGCTACAAAGAGAGGAAAACTCCTAGAGACTTTTAAACAATACAACCACAGGAAAGTGAGCTCATCTCCATATCCTCTCCCTTTCCAGAACCTCTAGAAGAGATGAGTCTGGAATAAATTAAAATATTATTGAATAATGTGTGTACATGGGGAGATGTTTGGATAAAAAACACATTTGTCGACAATTACTCACATTTTATTTTGTCGTTTAAATGATAATTATAAATATCGTTCCACACTTCATTTCCTGAAGCAAACGTAGAATTTGGCCAAATAATATGGAACGAGATAAAACTAAGTTGAGCTGGACTCACTTATGAATTGTGAAGTGTCTGAATCTGAAGTCTTGATATCAAAAAGATATCAATCCTGTGGGTTTACCGAGTATTGTATAAACATAAATATAAATAAATAAAATCGTATGCTATAAGCAACACGCTATAGCTTAGAGGTTTATTTTGCTGAAACCATGAAGTAATAAGTAAGATGAGCTAGACTCACTTACAAAATTATATAAACTGATGCATCAGGCTCCCTGGTCATAGTTGCGAAAACCATGCGATTGGCAAAGGAAAATTTGGGCTATGTTGCTATGGATGGTGTGACAACATACCCTTACAGATTTCCTCCTTATTTCCTTTATTGCATGCATAGATTTTTGGGACATCTATCCTATGAAAGATATAATAAAATAAAAACCAAGAGAGTTCCTTAAATTAAACAAGGACTCCTACTAATTGTGGCTTTTGCATCTTTAAAAAGAGTAAAGAAAATAATTTGAGATTATATTTGCAACTGACTCAAATCTTATCGGATCTCCTGAAGAGAAAATCGAAATATTTGTTTAAGCCTAACTATCAAATATGATATGTACGACCTAGGCAAAAATCTTGACTTACAGAAATAATCATCCAGAAGATGATACCACCATCCAGAAGATGAATAATCATCCAGAAGATGAAAACATCATCCAGAAGATGAAATTATCATCCAGAAGATGAAAAACATGTGACATTAAACTTCATACACCCGAAGTTGATGAAGAAACTTGAACAATTGCAATCCACTAAATACACCTACTGGTTGTATGGATGTACATTAAGACCGCTTTCGTTTGCTGGAAGAGGTGAAGGATATCTTAGGTCCTGAAGTGCCTTACTTGAGTGTTTTTGGTACACTCCTTTATCTGGCTAACTGCATGTGTCTCTAGAGAGCATTGGCAGCAAACCTATTAGCCTGATACAGTGCAGCGCCTACAACGCACCACTAGACCGAAGATATGTAGCTTCTGCGCTACCTCTAAGGGTCAAGGATCATCTTCCATGTTAAATGTATTTGCAGATGCAGGTTACAGATCATCGCAATGACTACCATAAAGGAACTGCCAACTCCTGGAGACTTGCAAAGTATGCTTCTAAGGCAATATCAATCCTACCATTCCAAGAGGCTCATCATCCAAGAAGAAAATCATGAGTATGCACAGCTAGGTCTTGCAGTACATCCCAGACACAGTGAAGACTGGGTCAGAGACATGGAACTACCTACCGAGTATGCAGACCACTCCTCTTCAGAAGAGCTCCCTCAGATTCAGTAGCTGTCATATATGAATGATACTTGTATAGACGAGCAATACTTGTATAGATAAGCGATGTCTTGTATTTTGTACTTCTTCTCAGAATATTGTAAGAGATTGATGTATAGTTTCCTAGGAGATCTGCAAGCTTGCAGCTTGTACAAATCAGGGGAGCAAAATGAGTGTTGTACTCTTTTTCCTCTGTTATTGTTTTTTTCCCACTGGGTTTCCATAAGTAAAGGTTTTAACGAGGCTACCTCATTAACTCTAGATCCATAAGTATCCACCCCTAAATATTTTCACAAATCAGGGAAAGTTATGGAGAACTGTACTCTTTTTCCTTGACTATTGGGTTTTCCAACTGGATTATCCATAGCTAAAGGTTTTAACGAGGCAGTTATCCCTAACTTAGTATCTAGAAGAATCCACCCCTTATGATACTCATAAACACTATGGATCCTGTAGTATTCATATGTTGATTATTCAACGATGGTTGGACAAGGAGAAGTGTTATGAATAGGGCTCACTGGGCCTATTGGGTGTCCATCCATTATGTTACTTTTCTATAAATATAGGGCTACATGTTCAGTAGCCGTCACCTTCATAACAAGACATATAATATTCCACCTCACAATTTAAAAGAACAAAAATTTAGTGGCGCCTTTGGCGCGGGTGCCGTAGGCCATGTTACTGTAAAAAGAATTCTTAAGTAGGGCTCAAAAAGTGAATTCTTATGTAGGCTTCTTATTGTTTTCCTGGGCATTTTGAGAAGCAGCGTGTTACATAAGCTAATTTCACAACGTACATAAATATTAATGGTTCGGATGATCCATGGTATGACTTTCCACATGCTAAAATATATATTGTATGTGGATACACATACATATATATGTGTGCGTATTCATGGTGAAACAATTCTTTTATACTAATTAAAATAAAGGTTTAAATGCTTTATTTTTGAACAATTATCACTGGTGTCATTACAAATAACTTAATGAAACTATTTGTGAATCAATTTTAGTTTTATCAGGAACAACCTAATTGGGCTTCTTTTTAGCTTCTTTTTTCTACTCTACTTTTTTTTCCCAGCAATAATTTTTCTTTGTGGACCCCTTGAGGCAGTCACTGTGATGCAACTTAATTGATGGACCAACTGTATCCGATTTTCTAATCCATGGCTGTATTCTACTGTAACGCCCACTTTCCGACCGCACGTATTTTGGCGTGTATGGTTGTTTCGGGTCAATAATTTTCGTACTTGATTTTTTATTACTGCCTTCCGTAGCTCAAATGCTCGATCGGACCTCGTTTTCACGATCCTCTCGGAGGCGCGATAACCCCAGTATTTTCCTTTTTATTTTTGGATGTCTATAGACCTCCCTGCATAACACTTTTTATTATTAAAAATATTTTATTATAATTAATTTTTTTTAATTCGAATGGTTATGTGGTTCTCTATGCGTTTTTTTGTTTTTCTTAAAACAAACTTAAGTCTATTAATCACACCATTAGCTCCAAGAGTGCTGCATGATGATTCAAAAGGAGTCTTATATTGTAACTAATTTTTAAATAAAAAAAAGAATCTAAAACCAATTCATACAAATCCTAACAACCCAGGCCTATAAACAGCAACCTAAAGCGATTTTCTCACCCCCCCTCAACTTGCATCAATATGTGCACAGGTGATGTACGGTTCAACCAAACCTACACTCATTTATTTAAACCCTACGGTTTTCTTTTTCATCTAACCCTAGAGGACTCAATAGCTAGCAGCCGCCCCTTTATCTTCTCCTCTCCACGCCATCACACAGACCCCGACCCTCTTTCTTCTTCCTCGCGTCAATCCCCCACCTCCTCTACACGCAATCACACGGACCGGAGCCACCGCCAGCAGCTGCACAACCCAAACTCCCGCGCCCACCTCCTCTTCGTTCTTCCCACGCCGCGACGCCACGCCTCCCCTTGCCGCCGTTCGACCAACAGCACCCGGAGCCACCACACGCGCAGCTGCCTTCCGACCTCCCCTGCCATCGGACCCGACTCTCTCTCCATTGGATCTCCTTACTTTCGCCTTTCCGACTACGAGACACCGCTGCAACAACAACTCCAGTCACATCACCCCTCTTTCATGGCGAACCATCTGACCTTCGCGCGCAGCCCATCCCCTACGGCGCTCTCTTCTCCGGCACCAACACCCCCCTGAACAACCACGCCGCCGGCTTACTCCGGCCATGGACCAGCGCCTCAACCTTTCACCGCTTTCGGCAACTTACGCAGACGATACACGTAAGCTGTACTTTTAACATGAATTTTTATACTACTGTTGTTATAATAGTTTAGCTAGTATGAATTATGATTTCAGTAACTCATATTGGTATGCACAGTTCCGTTTCCCCTTGATTGTATATGTAAGCCTGTGCATATTGGTATTAGATGAGATGTGGTGATAAAAAAAATCAGTATATAATTGTTAGTATAATTAGTTCTGTTACTAAGTTTATAAACAGTAAGTTATATGAAGTCATAGCATGTGATTATTAGTTATTTTGAGTATATATGTAATTGGTAGATATATTAAGAGCTTATAGACTTTGTCCTAATATTGTCGTAACCTAATGACACAGATAATTATGTATGCCCCTTTGCCACCGTCTGGATCCCGACGTTCCCTCGCTTGTTGCCGCTCACCGACGTCCCCTAGCTCGTTGCCGTAGCCATCTCAGATCCGTCGCCGTTCAGACCCAACATCAGATCTCACTCGATCTTTGTTCCAGGTTGGTCCCCTAACTCGTAGAAAACCACACCGTAGATAACCGAAACCTAATTAAAAATCAGCAACTTAATAAATTTAAATTTGCTTTACGCTCTTAAAAAAACGTTGTGCAACCCTAGAAATCGACGAATGGACTTTCTCACTGTGCACATAGGATAGATCGTCGATTAGGCTAAATAACCAAAAATGCAACTTTGAACTATTATGGTAGTCCCGATCAACATAGAAACGAACTCTAATAGGAATGATGAAAAAACGTGTCCTGACACCGCCGTTGAACCGTTTCAGACGGACACTCGCTGACGCACATCCTTGACGAGACGCTTCGGACGGACGACACACTCGCCATTGCAGGCAAGTGTACCCACTTACGTTTTTGACCGTGCCTTGGTCTTAGATTGCTAGAACTGTTAGACTGTGACTGTATAGAACCGGACGTGAAATGATAGCGTCCGGGACGCCCCTGACGACTCAGACTTGACGACGAAGTCTGAGCCTGACAACAACAACTTTGATGCTGTAGGGCTATCATGTGTGTGCGTGTGTGTGGACACCCTAGAATAACTCTCCCGTACACTGGTCGTGTCTTGTCACTGTTATCCACACTGGTCGTGTCTTGTCACCGTGCTACAAAAAGCCTTCGGGCGTTTCAGATGCTCTCCTTGCGGGAGTGATCTCCGTGCTACAAAAAGCCTTCGGGCGTTTCAGATGCTCTCCTTGCGGGAGTGATCTCCGTGCTACAAAAAGCCTACGGGCGTTTCAGATGCTTCCCGAGCGGAAGTGATCTCCGTGATACAAAAAGCCTTCGGGCGTTTCAGGTGCTTTCCTTGCGAAAGTGATCTCTGTGCTTCCTGTCCTGAGTTCTGGGGTTTGGGGTAGGGTTGAGCGTGCGCACGGTGAGAGGGTCTGATCCCCCTCTAACCGTAAGGCGTGAACCCTTCGTGTTTTACTAGTCCTGTCAGTCGTGTCATGTCCTGTCTTGTCTTGTCTAGTTCCGTCTTGTCCTGACACCTTTAGGATAGTCCCGTAGTTGGTAGCACACGCTACGACTACTACTTGTCCCTCTTTACTTTCCTGCTGCGTTACTTCCTGTCGTGTTACCATGTTATAACCACAGCATGCTAATCAACCAGTAAACTGTTGTGAAAAAGAACCCCAGCATGCTAATCAACCAGTAAACCATTGTTTAAAGTTCAGTGCACTTGCAGTAAAGTCTAACCCTTCTTGTAGACTTTACCTGACGTACAGTTCCTTTTTCTTGGGGTGCTGTACGTCAGGTGTTCAGCCAGAGTTCGTGGACGAGGCAGACTCACTGGAGTACGAGGAGCCGAGGACGTCGACCCAGAGCACGTGCCTGACGAGGACCAGACCTTGAGGTCTTTTTAGTCGTCACTTTTCAGAGGTTATTACTTTTAGTTTGCTTTTAGATAGTTTGTTGCCACGCTTAGGCTTCTTTTTAGACTTTGTACTTGTTGGATATTATATCTCTATTTTAATGAATGCAACTTCCTTTCTGTACTTTCTGTTGTTTCGAACTATATTAATGCAAGAACCTGAAACTTTTAAAATGGTACCTCTACAGACGCTTATTGGGTCCGAGCTTCTCAGCTCTGGCCTAAGCGGGCCTTGTCACGCTTCGCCTCCGTCCATTTTGGGAAGCGGGGCGTGACAGGTTTTAGTGGTGGCCCATGCAGGTCCTGCAAAAGTTCAGAACAATAAAAGTACCGCATTCATTTGATATCCATGTACAAGTCTGAATTAGTTTCCCCGTCTTAGATAGTAGGAAGACTTAGGTGGACGTCCCAGGTTGATAGTCGGATGCCTTGGTTAAAGACTTAGTCGTCCTCGTCCTAGACTATTTTAGCATCCCCATTTTATCCTGATCATATTAGATATTTAGAGTCCTTCTTTAAGTCTAGTCGCTCGCCCAGCTCCATCGACTTCGGGCCCAGCAGAACGTAACCTCGATTCTCTTAGGAACCTTCTCTTTAGATCCTGATTATATTCTAGCTCATTAGGAAGTCTTAGAGCTGAGTTATCCTAATCTTTAGACGACCCGATGATTAGAACCATTGTCCTCTAGCATCCCTCTAATCCTTGCAAATTTTGTGCTATCGACCATAGAGTCCCATCGTAGCTCTTCACGATTCATATCTTACGCGTAATCTTCATGCGATCATTTTTCCTTTCTCTCGATTCTCGTGATCGTTTCCTAATGACCATCATCGATCCTTCGAATTCCTTCCCTGACCAATTCTACCTTCTCTAAAATTATTTTCGACTTTCCTTATTAAGTTTTCGCTCTAGCCTGATTTCTTTGAAAACCCCTATATTATATATTTAAAATTTGTTGTTTTGGATCGAGTTAAAACTTTTAATTGACTTGGAGCTTTCTTGGACGTAAATGTTTTAAGTCAAATATCTCGCATTATTTGCCTTGTTCCAAAAATATATATATCACTTTTATAAACTACACAATTTATTTCTGCTATCTTGTACTTATTTTCAAATTTTTCCCCTTTCCCAAAACATGCTTCCTTTAAAAGTATTTTCGAAATTTATTATTAAATTCTCCGCCCAGTTTGACTTCTTTGAAAACTTTTATAAATTATTTAAAATTTCTTATCTTCGGTTGAGTTAAAGTTCTTTCGCAAATTTTGAAACCTTTTGGTCGTGAAAGTTTTAAGTTACGACCTCGTACTTATTTTCGAATCAGTATCTATCGTATTTTAGTTTTAAAACTTTGTTATCATTTCGGGAATTCAATATATCATTTTTCTACCTACGAAATTTATTTTAACCATTTACGTACATACTTTAGAATATTTTTCTAAAACAAAGGGGGATTTTAAATTTCTTACATATAAACATCTCTATGTTCATCGTGCTCATACTTCAAGAACCTTTGTTTAAATTCATTTTCATTTACAAAACAATCGCTACCTCATCCCACTTTTATTTTCCTTTATTTCTTGTTTTCGAAACCCATTATTAAATTCTTCGCTCGGTTTAACTTCCTTGAAAACCCTTTATTATATATATTTAAAATTTATTGCTTTTCGATTGAAAGTTCCTTCTTAGATTTTGAAATCTCCTTGGTCGTCAATTTTCAAGCTACTATCTGGTAATTATTTCAAATCGGTATCTTTCATGTTTTCATTTTCAAAACCGTGTTAACATTTTGATAATTCAATTTATATTTTTTTTCTGGGCTACAAGATCTATTTCTAAATCACTTACCGTGCATACTTTTTTTAAAATATTTTTTTTTCTAAACTAGGGGGAACTTCAATTATTTTATTATTATTATATCTGTTCTATGTTTCTCGTGACCACATTTCAAAATCTTTGTGTAAACTTATTTCTTGTTTGCAAAACAATCGTTTTACACCTAACCAACTACCTCTTTATCTTGCCTTATTTGAACTCGTTCCTTCCGATCTTATTTCGTTCCGCTTTTGATTTAGTTTTCCTTCTTTCTTTTATCTAGGCATCAGACCTTGTAGATATCCATGTGATCTCCGGTTTAGGAGTAGGCCCTTTGGTAGGTGATGTCGTCATGGTGCATGAGTTTAGGTAGAGTGCGTAGACCCATATGAATGAGTGTCATCTTTAGGATCCTGAAGTTTGTCTCCTGTGTCTTGAATGTGTACTCAGTGTCAACCATGGTATGATGGGAGTTGTCTGAATGACGGTATCCATACTTATATTAATGGTGTCATCGCAGGCAGATCCTTAGACTTAGTTTTAGTCTTAATGAATGGTTTATCTTGGTTGTATGTGAATCATGTCAAAACTTTGTTTTCTTTAAACCAAATCTTTAAAGTTTTAAAACTAGCTCACAGGATAACAAATTACTTAACCTCCCTCATCCATTACCGCAACACCACACGTTTTTTTCCAAATGTTTTAAAATATTTTCTTTGGCCTTAAAGCCTCTCTTTCTCTTCTCTTTCTTCTTCCTTAAAAAAAAATTTCATGTTTATGATTGTTATATTAATTGGGCCTAGCTATTATCGTTATAGGATTTTGTTTGCAGGTAGGCTTGGAGTGAGATGAGTTTTATTATGTCAATGATTAATTGATTTTGGAGAACACAAGGATGATGGATTAGAATATCTTTTGGATGAAAAGAATGAACTGTCCCAGACTTATTTATAAAACCGAAGTGTAGTTGACTCAATGGAGAATTCTGTTTGAATGAGAATAAATGCGAGGAGATGATGACTCATCAGTAATGAGGCTTAGACGGGTAGTAGATAGGAGTAACTGCGGAGAATGGTATGAGTTAGGGTGATCATGAGATTGAGTAGAGCTTATATTAGCATTAAGACGGATTGATGAATTGACGTGAGAAGACTTTGAGAATAACACGACGTGTGGAGATAAATGGATGATTAGGCAGTCGGACTTAATATTGGTTAGGATTAGTTATAGTGAGTAGGATGAGGGGTAATTCTGACAGATCAAATTATTTGGTGGACGAATTTATGGGGAGATATGACGAGAAAGTATTGAAGACACGACGATTGCTGATTGGTGAAGGTATTATACGACAGACAGTTTTTGCCTTGGATTGGTAGTTGACAAGAATCTCATTTTTCTTGGAGATTGATTAACATTGGGAGGAGATTGAGAAATTTAAAAGATATTATCGAGAAGATGATTATTATTTTTTTGTGAGGACTTGGAGTTGGGAATTTGAGCAGTAGTGATGGGTCTATAGTTAAGTGTTAGGAAGAGAGTTTAGCCGTGGCTTTATCCAGTGAAAAGATGGATTATAATGGATTATTTGGGGAACGAAGTTGAAATTTTAGGGCTAGAGACCTTTGTGTGGAGGATGGAAGTTATAGGCTTAAGTATTTATGGGATTTATGATTAGTCTTAGTGTGAGTGATTCCGAGGGAGGAATCATTTCTAAGGTGGGTAGAATGTAACGCCCACTTTCCGATCGCACGTATTTTGGCGTGTATGGTTGTTTCGTGTCCATAATTTTCGTACTTGATTTTTTATTACTGCCTTCCGTAGCTCAAATGCGCGATCGGACCTCGTTTTCACGATCCTCTCGGAGGCGCGATAACCCCAGTATTTTCCTTTTTATTTTTGGATGTCTATAGACCTCCCTGCATAACACTTTTTATTATTAAAAATATTTTATTATAATTAATTTTTTTTAATTCGAATGGTTATGTGGTTCTCTGTGCGTTTTTTTGTTTTTCTTAAAACAAACTTAAGTCTATTAATCACACCATTAGCTCCAAGAGTGCTGCATGATGATTCAAAAGGAGTCTTATATTGTAACTAATTTTTAAATAAAAAAAAAGAATCTAAAACCAATTCATACAAATCCTAACAACCCAGGCCTATAAACAGCAACCTAAAGCGATTTTCTCACCCCCCCTCAACTTGCATCAACATGTGCACAGGTGATGTACGGTTCAACCAAACCTACACTCATTTATTTAAACCCTACGGTTTTCTTTTTCATCTAACCCTAGAGGACTCAATAGCTAGCAGCAGCCCCTTTATCTTCTCCTCTCCACGCCATCACACAGACCCCGACCCTCTTTCTTCTTCCTCGCGTCAATCCCCCACCTCCTCTACAGGCAATCACACGGACCAGAGCCACCGCCAGCAGCTACACAACCCAAACTCCCGCGCCCACCTCCTCTTCGTTCTTCGCACGCCCCGACGCCACGCCTCCCCTTGCCGCCGTTCGACCAACAGCGCCCGGAGCCACCACACGCGCAGCTGCCTTCCGACCTCCCCTGCCATCGGACCCTACTCTCTCTCCATTGGATCTCCTTACTGTCGCCTTTCCGACTGCGAGACACCGCTGCAACAACAACTCCAGTCACATCACCCCTCTTTCACGGCGAACCATCTGACCTTCGCGCGCAGCCCATCCCCTACGGCGCTCTCTTCTCTGGCACCAACACCCCCCTGAACAACCACGCCGCCGGCTATCCTCCGGCCATGGAACATCGCCTCAACCTTTCACCGCTTTCGGCAACTTACGCAGACGATACACGTAAGCTGTACTTTTAACATGAATTTTTATACTACTGTTGTTATAATAGTTTAGCTAGTATGAATTATGATTTCAGTAACTCATATTGGTATGCACAGTTCCGTTTCCCCTTGATTGTATATGTAAGCCTGTGCATATTGGTATTAGATGAGATGTGGTGATAAAAAAAATCAGTATATAATTGTTAGTATAATTAATTCTGTTACTAAGTTTATAAACAGTAAGTTATATGAAGTCATAGCATGTGATTATTAGTTATTTTGAGTATATATGTAATTGGTAGATATATTAAGAGCTTATAGACTTTGTCCTAATATTGTCGTAACCTAATGACATAGATAATTATGTATGCCCCTTTGCCACCGTCTGGATCCCGACGTTCCCTCGCTTGTTGCCGCTCACCGACGTCCCCTAGCTCGTTGCCGTAGCCATCTCAGATCCGTCGCCGTTCAGACCCAACATCAGATCTCACTCGATCTTTGTTCCAGGTTGGTCCCCTAACTCGTAGAAAACCACACCGTAGATAACCGAAACCTAATTAAAAATCAGCAACTTAATAAATTTAAATTTACTTTACGCTCTTAAAAAAATGTTGTGCAACCCTAGAAATCGACGAATGGACTTTCTCACTGTGCACATAGGATAGATCGTCGATTAGGCTAAATAACCAAAAATGCAACTTTGAACTATTATGGTAGTCCCGATCAACATAGAAACGAACTCTAATAGGAATGATGAAAAACATGTCCTGACACCGCCGTTGAACCGTTTCAGACGGACACTCGCTGACGCACATCCTTGACGAGACGCTTCGGACGGACGACACACTCGCCATCGCAGGCAAGTGTACCCACTTGTGTTTTTGACCGTGCCTTGGTCTTAGATTGCTAGAACTGTTAGACTATGACTGTATAGAACCGGACGTGAAATGATAGCGTCCGGGACGCCCCTGACGACTCAGACTTGACGACGAAGTCTGAGCCTGACAACAACAACTTTGATGCTGTAGGGCTATCATGTGTGTGCGTGTGTGTGGACACCCTAGAATAACTCTCCCGTACACTGGTCGTGTCTTGTCACTGTTATCCACACTGGTCGTGTCTTGTCACCGTGCTACAAAAAGCCTTCGGGCGTTTTAGATGCTCTCCTTGCGGGAGTGATCTCCGTGCTACAAAAAGCCTTCGGGCGTTTCAGATGCTCTCCTTGCGGGAGTGATCTCCGTGCTACAAAAACCTTCGGGCGTTTCAGATGCTCTCCTTGCGGGAGTGATCTCCGTGCTACAAAAAGCCTACGGGCGTTTCAGATGCTTCCCGAGCGGAAGTGATCTCCGTGATACAAAAAGCCTTCGGGCGTTTCAGGTGCTTTCCTTGCGAAAGTGATCTCTGTGCTTCCTGTCCTGAGTTCTGGGGTTTGGGGTAGGGTTGAGCGTGCGCACGGTGAGAGGGTCTGATCCCCCTCGAACCGTAAGGCGTGAACCCTTCGTGTTTTACTAGTCCTGTCAGTCGTATCATGTCCTGTCTTGTCTTGTCTAGTTCCGTCTTGTCCTGACACCTTTAGGATAGTCCCGTAGTTGGTAGCACACGCTACGACTACTACTTGTCCCGCTTTACTTTCCTGCTGCGTTACTTCCTGTCGTGTTACCATGTTATAACCACAGCATGCTAATCAACCAGTAAACTGTTGTGAAAAAGAACCCCAGCATGCTAATCAACCAGTAAACCATTGTTTAAAGTTCAGTGCACTTGCAGTAAAGTCTAACCCTTCTTGTAGACTTTACCTGACGTACAGTTCCTTTTTCTTGGGGTGCTGTATGTCAGGTGTTCAGCCAGAGTTCGTGGACGAGGCAGACTCACTGGAGTACGAGGAGCCGAGGGCGTCGACCCAGAGCACGTGCCTGACGAGGACCAGACCTTGAGGTCTTTTTAGTCGTCACTTTTCAGAGGTTATTACTTTTAGTTTGCTTTTAGATAGTTTGTTGCCACGCTTAGGCTTCTTTTTAGACTTTGTACTTGTTGGATATTATATCTCTATTTTAATGAATGCAACTTCCTTTCTGTACTTTCTGTTGTTTCGAACTATATTAATGCAAGAACCTGAAACTTTTAAAATGGTACCTCTACAGACGCTTATTGGGTCCGAGCTTCTCAGCTCTGGCCTAAGCGGGCCTTGTCACGCTTCGCCTCCGTCCATTTTGGGAAGCGGGGCGTGACATCTACCGAGTCCCGAATAGAGACCTTTCAACTCCTATTGACTTTGTTAATTGATGCAAATTCCCATGGATCCAAATTAACTACGGAGTACACCCATGGAATCAACCCTTCATCCTTTGCCAGTTGGGATTAGATGCATGTATCAAGGCTGCATTTATGCGTGATTTGTAGCATTCATGACAGTGATGCATTTAAATAGCGATGCATTACTTAGTGTAATATTACCTCAGTTTTCTCCCAAACGATTTCCCCCCCTAAATACAAAATTTTCCCTCTAAAACATTCACAAACTTCCATCCCAGCCATTGATTCATCAAGATTAAATCTGAACCGTCTTTCTATTAACCCTTTTGTTCTAGTTAGCTTGTCCTAGTCAGCCCTTGGATTCAAAAACAGTTGTGTTTTAGTTTATATACATACATACATACATATATATACACACACATACACACACATACATACATACATACATACATACATACATACATACATACATACATACATACATACATACATACATACATACATACATATACATACACATATACATACATACATACATACATACATACATATATGTACATACATACATACATACATACATATATGTACATACATATATACATATATACATATATACATACATACATATATACATATCTATATTATAAAAGAGGGATGTTATCAAGAGAAATTGGATAAGAGATATTGGACAAGAGAAATTGGATAAGAGATATCTATATTATAAAAGAGGGATGTTATCAAGAGAAATTGGATAAGAGATATTGGACAAGAGAAATTGGACAAGAGATATCTATATTATAAGAGATGGATGTTATAATATATATATACACACACACATATAGGCCCGGGTGGACTTGGTTGTTGCTGAGAAAGGAAATGTTGTGGGGACTACAAAGGATTGCTCACTGCCGATTGGTTCGGGATTGAGCATGGGTTTAAAGGAGAATAATCAGTCAGCTGATAATCCTTGTTTGAAGGAGGGGAATTTGATAAAAGAGGTTACAACAACGTGCTGTGACATACCAGAAACACTTGTTACAGGTGTTGACACAGTGCTTCCCTTTGCTATGCATAACAGCAGAGTTCATGATAAGAGTGGATGTACTGCCACAGACCAATTGACACACCCAGTGGTTCAATTTGAGGTTGAAGCTCAGAATGCGGTAATGGGAGATGGCATCACTAATCAACCCCAGGTTGCAGATTACTCCAGGGCTTGTGGTTCTCTCGTTGATGTTAGTATAGAACATGAAGCTGACAGAATTCCTCCTGAACTTGCGGTTGACAACCCTGAATGGGAGATTGAAGAAGCGGCCCAGCTTAACAAGTCTTCAGATACTGCCAAACAAAAGACTGAGGGGCAGCGATTAACAAGCACCCGTAAGAGCTCCAGGCTGCTTGGGAGCTCGCATAAACCCTCCAACCCATCCCAATGACTGTGTTTTTTGGAACACTAGGGGATTAAATAATTCGAATCGGAGAAGAGATCTCTGGGATAGGGTCAGGTCTGCTATGATACTTCTGGAGACTAAGCTTAAGGCCTCCAGTTTTAGTTCTAAACCTGTTTTTCCAAAAAATTGGATTCTATTTGACAATTTTGAAGAAGCCCCAGGGGGCAGGATTTTAATGGGGTTTGACTCGGGAGTTTGGTCCGTTTCTCTAATCTCCAAAACTGATCAACATATAACAGTGCATTGCATCAATAAGGGGGGATTTGTGTGTACAATCACAGGGGTGTACGGGCTTAACACAATCCCCGCCCGTAAGGGACTTTGGGAAAGTTTGAATAGGGAAGCGTTGGTGGTTGGCAGTAATGCATGGCTTGAAGGATCCTGTCCAAAACAAAGTTAGGATCGATAATTAAAGTGGAGACTTACGCTTGCGTATGCGGAACGATAGTCTCGGAACTTTGCCTTCGGATTCGCCACGACGGATCGAGTCTTCTCACGAACGGAGTAAGGCTACTAATCCACAATCTAAATCTCTATTTTAGATTAAGAACTTGGAAGGAGGGAGAGGAAATATTTCTGCAGAGCTTCGCTATGAAGAAGATGCATGCATGAATTTCATGCAAATGTGTAAGGAAAATGGCTACCCTTGGGTCTTATTTATAGCCCCCAAGGTAGTTATTTTAGGGTAAGTTGTTCCTTTGGAACAACTTAATTAAGGTGTACCATGATGCATGGCACATTATAAGCTTAAGTTGTACCATATGCATGGTACAACATAAGCTTAAGATATTCCCCCTTTATTAGCCATATGTCGCATGCACTTATGCATATATAATGCGACTTTCCCGCTCATACAGAGATCCTCTCCGCAAGGGAACAGATTCCCTTTGCACATGACTTCGTGTGCGCGACGTTCGAGGTCCGTATTCCCTCGTACATCCCCCACAAGGGTGTACAAACGTCTTCCATATCCAACATCTCCCACTCACACTTGAGGGGATTGTAAGAGAACGTCTTTCCCTTAGTTCTTTCATCTATCATACCGAGAAATAGACCGTGCGACCGTCATGCGCGTAGAGTCTGTTGTTGTGCACTTGTTAGAGATACACAACGACCTCGAAGGTGCAAAGTTGAGTAGTTCAACGCATGCTTTACCCTAGATTATTTCTTCACATTTCTTATACTTTATATTCAACAATTGAATCCCATCTGGATTACAATTGGCTGGCCAGCTTTGAATCATTAAAGTCCAAATGTGAATATGAAATCAATCTTCCTCTTCTTGTGAACCTTCTGATCTTGACTTGATTCGCTTTTCTAACGTGCCCCGCCGAGCCGAATTACCATAGCCCATTAGTAACACGCTAAGATAGCAATCATCTCGTCAAATCTAAAGGAACCAATTGGAGTCCTTGAGGGTAAGAGTTAAGACCCGTATGGCCTTTGAGTCTCACATAATAGCAAACACTATTGCTACTAACTCAGTGGTCGAAATGCATACGTGGTATGAACACGTATTACAACATCACTCCTTTCCCAGGGAGAGTATGTCTTAATGATGTTGTACGGATGAAAAGATCAGACACCACAGTGCCTATCTTTTTGAGTCCCCTTACTACTCGTGAAATATTCACGGACTCTCATCCTGCATAAGACAGATAGGATTTAAAAAATCCAATGAGATCTTTATATCCTTGTGATACAGATCTCAGATCTTTTGTAAGCATCCGTATGATGCAGATCTTTTATTCGACTATCTTGTTTAAGTCATGACTCTAAATCATTTGTCTAATGATTTTGACTTTAAACTAGTCTCATCTTTATCTTATCCATCTGATAAGATAAGGCGGTTGCTCATGTGAGAGAGCCAACCTTAATCTGTCCGACATACACAAAAAAATAGCTGAGACTTAAACACAAATGTATATAAAATCATTTGTAAGAAACTTGTATGCAAATTAAATTTTGATCTTCTATAGACATGGGAAATATTACATGATACAGCTCAGCACCTACGCATTCCCATAGATGATAAGTGTTTGAAAAACACATCTCTGGGGATCGCCTTAGTAAGGGGATCCGCTATCATCTCATGCGTGGATATGTATCCTATGTCTACTTCCTTCCGTTTATCATAATCCTTCGCAAACTTGAATCGAATGTCAATGTGTTTGGTCTTACAATGAAATTTAGGATCTTTGACATAGGCAATCGAAGCTTGACTATCACTGTATATAGGAACAGTGCTCGAGTCAGAGGCATTCGTCAGCCTGTCTAAGAATTTCCTAAGCCAAACAGCTTCTTGGACCGCCATGCTGAATGCTACGAACTCGGCTTCCATGGTTGATAGAGCGATGCAGGTTTGTTTCTTGCTGCTCCAGGATATTGCACCATTCCCGAGTAAGAAAACAAAGCCTGAGGTAGATCTTCGCTCGTCGAGATCACCCGCCCAATCAGCATCGGTATAGCCTTCGAGTCTCAAGGTATTGCCTTGATAGCATAACGCATAGTCCGCAGTCCCTTTGAGGTATCTTAATATCCTCTTCACCGCTTTCCAGTGTGCCTGCCCTGGGTTGGATTGGTAACGGCTTACCATACCAACAGCATAGCAAATGTCGGGTCTAGTACACATCATGGCGTACATCAGACTCCCGACAGCACTGGAGTATGGAACTTTTTCCATAGCTTTCTTTTCTTTTGGATCTTTGGGACACATCTCCAAACATAGACCCTCGCCTTTGCTTATTGGAGTATCAATTGGCTTGCAGTCCTGCATATTAAACCGTTCTAAAACTTTCTTTATATACGTCTCTTGAGAGAGAGAAAGAAGTTTCTTGGAACGATTCCTTGAGATCTTAACCCCAAGGATATATGCAGCTTCACCCATGTCTTTCATCTCAAAGACGGATGAAAGCCAAGCTTTGATATCCAATATAAGACGCTTATCATTTCCGGCTATAAGTATGTCATCTACATAAAGAGACATAATTATATACTTGTTTTTAATCCTCTTAATATATACGCAATTGTCTTCGTCGAGCATGGAGAATCCATATGACAAAACAACTTCTTGAAAGCGCATATACCACTGCCTTGAGGATTGTTTAAGACCATATATGGATTTACGAAGTTTACAAACCTTATGTTTGTTTTCTTCTTGTACGAACCCGTTTGGTTGTTCCATATAGATCTCCTCATCTAGTTCTCCGTTAAGAAAGGCAGTCTTTACATCCATCTGATGTAATTCGAGGTCCAAACAAGCCACCATTGCCAGAATTAAGCGAATCGAGGTAAAACGCACGACAGGAGAGAAAGTCTCTTCGTAGTCTATTCCTTCCTGTTGCGTGAAACCTTTCGCAACAAGGCGAGCTTTATATTTCTCGATGGAGCCATCAGCCTTATGCTTGATTTTGAGAACCCACTTGTTCCCAATGGCTCTACGTCCCTTAGGTAAATTAACCAAGTCCCAGACTTGGTTTGTTTTCATGGATTGAAGTTCTTCTTCCATTGCCGCTATCCATTTATCTTTAGCAGGGCATGTGACGGCCTGTTTGAAATTTGCAGGTTCGTCATCATCTTGTAGTAATGTCATGAATGTTTGAGGAAATTCATCCTCAAATCTCAGAGGTGTTAGCCTCGTCCGATTACTACGTCTTGTTTGAGTTTGATCACTCCCACTTGGAATGACATCACTCCCACTTGGAATAACATCACTCCCACTCGGAATAGGATTGGTATCGTTCGTATTATTCATTGGTGAAGTTTGAAACGTATTTTCTTCTTCACCAAGAATTCTCCCACTCGAACGTTCCGATCCTTTTTGATCCCAAGTCTCAAACAAGGATAAGTCTTGACTTATCTCACCATGTCTTGGAAACTCATTTTCCAAGAAGACAACATCCCTCGATTCGAATTCTATAAGACCTCCATTGTCCTCTTGACCGACGAAAACATATCCTTTGGAGTTTTCAGCGTATCGGATGAAGATACACTTCCTCCCACGTGGCCCAAGTTTGCCATATTTGTGAGAGGATAAATGTGCGTAAGATGCACAACCCCAAGGTTTTAGAATGCTTAAGTCTGGAGTTCTATTGTTCCACAACTCATAAGGAGTAGAACTTACCGACTTCGAGGGTACACGGTTTAAGATGAATGCCGCCGTTAATAATGCGTCACCCCAAAAGGTGATAGGAAAATTTGCCTGAGACATCATTGAACGGACCATTTCCATCAATGTCCTATTTCTTCTTTCCGCAACACCGTTTTGTTGCGGAGTGTAAGGCATAGTTACCTGATGTACTATGCCTTTTTCATCACAAAGTTCCTTAAAACTTATTGATTGATATTCACCGCCCCTATCGGTTCGCAAAACCTTAATCTTGCGATCTAATTGATTCTCCACTAAACTCATATAGTTTTTAAAGCAAGCCAAAGCTTCACTTTTGTGGGATATCAAATAGATATGTCCGAAACGGGTGAAGTCATCAATGAATGTGATGAAATAGGACTTCCCGTGTCTTGTCTTAACATTCATTGGACCGCAAATGTCCGAATGGATAAGCTGTAATGGAACTTCGGCCCTTGTGCCAGTTCCAAACGGCTTGCGACAAGTTTTCCCTACAAGACAATGTTCGCAAGTTGACATTTCAACTTTTGAAACATTAGATAGCAAGCCACTTTTGGCAAGTCTATCCATTCTAGTTGGTCCAATATGACCAAGTCTTGCATGCCAACAAATGATTTCAGACTCAGAGTTAGAAGCATTTGTCAAATGAAAACTTTCATTAATGGAAGAAGCAACATCATACATTGTATTTAAAACAATTAATCCATTACAAACATTACCAGAACCAACCAAAGAATTATTACAAACAAGGTCAACACATTGTTTATAGAACCTCCACTCATAATCTAAAGACATTAACATGACCACGGAAACGATATTCCTTCTAATATCTGGAGCAAAGAGGACGTCGTGCAATAATAAAGTCCGGCCGTTGTCGAGAACTAGCTTGCATGTTCCGACGCCTTTGACTTCAACACGTGTGTTGTTACCGACGTATATCCACTTTGTTCCTTGAGTTATCTTTCGATACTCTACGAAGAACCTTCTGTCCTTCGCAACGTGGTCTGTGGCCCCTGAATCAATCAACCAAAAATAGTTAGATTCAGCAAGAAACACGGAACTAGAAACACATATGTAACTAGCCCTACAAGTTACCTTGTCACTTCCATCCGTACACTTACGGGCGAAGTGACCGTACTTGTTGCACTTAAAGCACTTGATCTTCTTCAAGTTTTTCTTCTTTGAGTGCACATTCTTTTGCCACTTTTTGTTCTTTGTCTTCTTTGAGGTCTCCGGTTCTTGCTTACGTTCGTTCACAAACCTTAAGCGTTTCCGCTTATTACCTCCATGTGAGGAACTAGCGGCCACGTGCACTTCTGCACTTGGTTTTGCGGCTTGAATCCGCTCTTCCTCGAGTTCGAGGTGTTTCGAAACATCGCTTAAAGTTTTAATGCATTCATTATGAGTGAGATGCATTTTCATGTTATCCCAGCTATCTGGGAGTGAACGAATGACCGCTTGGATCTGCTGTTCGTCAGACAGCGTAACACCCGCATCCTTTAATTCAGATATAAGATTCGCCATGTGGCGGAGATGCTTTTTCATAGAATGATCTCGCCGCATCTTGTACGAATCAAATTGAATATTCAAGGAGCGGAGTTTGGTAACCGAAGTTCCACCAAACTTTATCTCTAGCTCAGACCATATGTCTTTAGCTAGGTCGAATTCCCGAAATAGGCGCATTATGTCATTGTCCATCGCGGACAGTAACGTAATACGTGCTATTTTGTTCTTTCGAGTCCAAGTGTCATAAGCTTCCCGGTCCCTCTTGTGTTGGGCCGTATTGCCCAACTCAGGTTCTACCATTATGTTTTGGAGTGTTTCGAGCACATCTTGCTCCTCCAAAACATATTGGATTTTTATTGACCAAAGTTTATAATTGTCGCCGTTGAGCTTTTCACCTTTGTTAAGCTCTGCGACAATATTCTTAGAAGCGGTAGACATTTTCGATTCAAAAAACTGCAAAGAGAATGAAAAACACGATCAAAATTCCATGCATAAAGTTTCGATTCTTTAAACACTTGATAAGTTCCTTGGATGCGTTGAAATGTTACTCTAGAATCGAGAAGTTCACTACGTTCCCAACTACCATCTAGAAGTAACTTTCAAAGTATCCCTCTTACTTATCTTAAGTAAAAAGAAATCAGAAATAATACCCGTATGGTATTAGCAGCGGAAAATCACTTTGAAAAACTTATCTTTCAAAATAGAATAGGTGAGAATTAGCGTAAAGAATTTTAACGCAACAATTGCCAAGCCACGAGACCTGTTCTACACACCCATGGGTTAGATAACCATGGCCGGATCGTGGTAGGACTTGGAATTCTAAATTGCGCTATCCCGATTTAAGGACGGGACATAACCTATTTGAAAAACATCTTTTTCCAAAAATTTTGAAAGCACGTTGGCTAATCTCCGTAGAGTAGAGCACAACGTCACAAGTACATTGGCTAATCTCCGTAGAGTAGAGCACAATGACATGGCTAATCTCGCATGAAGTAGAGCACTATGGCTAATCTTCAAGGAGTAGAGCCCAAATGAAAAACTTCATTAAAACGTTAGTCCCGTATGAACTATTCGGCACTGTGGTTAGCCCCGTATGGGCTAATCGACACATTCGAGTTTGACCAATGCCCTTTGTCACCCCGCATGGGTTAGTTGACAAATTTGCAGTCGACCCAGACCTTCTGCTAGATTGGTCGACCAAAAACACAAAATTGGTCGACCAATATTCGAACTGCAACTTCTCCCCGGTCAGGGCCTCTGCCCTGACCCGGGCTTGGCCAAAGGCCGGCCAGGGCCTCTGCCCTGGCCGGCCAAGGGGCCTGGCCCCCTCGGCCAGGGCCGGCCAGGCCCTGGCCTCTGCCAGGGCCGGCCGGCCAGGCCCTGGCCTCTGCCAGGGCCGGCCGGCCAGGCCACTGGCCGGGGCCAGGGCTCCTGCCCTGGCCTCGGCCAGGCCCTGGCCTGAGGCCAGGGCGCCGGCCCTGGCCTCTGCCAGGGCCGGCAGGCCGCTGGCCGGGGCCAGGGCTCCTGCCCTGGCCACTGCCAGGGCCGGCCTGGCCGGCAGGCCCTTGGCCAAGGCCGGCCACTGCCGGCCTGGCCATGGCCGGTCATGGCTTGGCCATGGTCGGCCATGGCCAAGGCCATTCGGCGTTGGCCGGCCATGGCCCCTTTGGCCATGGCCGGCCACCCCCTTTGAATGGGGTTGCCGCACTCATTCCTCCCCCTTGATGGGGTGGTCGCCGGTGGTTATTGGCCGTAGCCAACCCCCTCCGCATGAGGAGAGGGGGTGCATGGCCTTCATGGCCCATTTGGCCATGGTGCACATGCACCAAATTTTCCTCTTACCCGATGGAAATAACTTCCATCACCTTCCTCGATGAAGCACCCGTTCGTCGAAGAAATTAGTTATCTCTTAATGGCCGTGTGCCAAAAAATGAATAACGTACTACGTGAACGGTCGGTTCTTCCCGTCACGGAGAGTTCCTACCATATCCGTAATGATAGAAGACCCTAACGTGAAAAGAACAACCGCTGCGTTCTCTCCGTCACGAAGCGTTCCTACTATATCCGTAATAGTAGGAGACCCATTCGTGAAAAAGACAACGACTCGTTCGTAGTTTCGACGGGGCGGTGGATTGACCGGGGCGAACCCATATGGCTCCGATACCAATGAAGGATCCTGTCCAAAACAAAGTTAGGATCGATAATTAAAGTGGAGACTTACGCTTGCGTATGCGGAACGATAGTCTCGGAACTTTGCCTTCGGATTCGCCACGACGGATCGAGTCTTCTCACGAACGGAGTAAGGCTACTAATCCACAATCTAAATCTCTATTTTAGATTAAGAACTTGGAAGGAGGGAGAGGAAATATTTCTGCAGAGCTTCGCTATGAAGAAGATGCATGCATGAATTTCATGCAAATGTGTAAGGAAAATGGCTACCCTTGGGTCTTATTTATAGCCCCCAAGGTAGTTATTTTAGGGTAAGTTGTTCCTTTGGAACAACTTAATTAAGGTGTACCATGATGCATGGTACATTATAAGCTTAAGTTGTACCATATGCATGGTACAGCATAAGCTTAAGATATTCCCCCTTTATTAGCCATATGTCGCATGCACTTATGCATATATAATGCGACTTTCCCGCTCATACAGAGATCCTCTCCGCAAGGGAACAGATTCCCTTTGCACATGACTTCGTGTGCGCGACGTTCGAGGTCCGTATTCCCTCGTACATCCCCCACAAGGGTGTACAAACGTCTTCCATATCCAACATGGCTTGTTGGCGGTGATTTTAACAATGTACTATACTCCAAAGATAAGGTAGGGGGGCGTAAGCTTGAGGAGTGTATGGTTAAGGACTTTCTTAATTGTGTCCAAGACTGCCACCTTCAAGAGCTGAAGAGCACTGGGATTAAACTGAGCTGGTGTAACAATCGTGTGGGGGATGGCCGAATCGCTGCTCAACTTGACAGAGTTTTCTGCAATGCAGAATGGATCAAAATTCTCTCGGAATCTTATCTATGCTATATTGACCCTTATTCCAGTGACCATTCGGCCATGCTGGTATGTCTCCATCGGCAGTTGCCTTCTTTCCCTAAGCCATTTAGGTTTTTTAATTATTGGTCTAAATGTCCTGGGTACAAGGAAATGGTTGAAGAATGCTGGGGTACTTATGTGGAGGGCACACCAATGTATTGTCTTACTCAGAAACTCAAATATCTAAAGAGTAAGCTTCGAGTCTGGGCAGATCAGCATCATGCTGCGAAGGTGGTTTCTCAAATCCGCAATAACCTGGAATTGGTCAGATCCTCTCCATGTATTCATTCTGACATCGGGCTTCAAGTTAAAGAACAAAAGCTTATCATGGAGTTGGCGAATGCTCTGGGACTAGAAGAAGACATGTACCGACAAAAAAGCCGGCAAGAATGGTTGTAACTGGGAGACCGAAACACTAAATTTTTTTACACCGCCATGAAATCTAGGGCTAGTCACAACAGTTTGAACCATCTGGTTAATGGTAATGGTAATCGAAAAATTCCTCAAGAGGAGTTGAGAATTGAAGCGCCTGCATTTTATGAAAATCTTTATAATCAAAGATACTATAGGGTACACTTCTCCAAGCTTGTACCGAAACGTATTTTGACGGAGGATGCGGCTAAATGGCTATGCAGGAGTATTTCGGATGCAGAAATTAAAGCAGCGGTGTTTCAGATTGGTCCGGACAAGGCGCCAGGTCCTGATGGCTATAATGGATATTTCTTCCAACAAAATTGGCCCCTTATTGGTCAGGAGGTAACTGTCTCTGTGAAATCTTTTTTTCATTCTGGGAAATTATTGCGTCAGATAAATCATACATTCCTATCACTAGTCCCCAAAAACTCTTGTCACGACCCGCTTCCCTAAAATGGAGGCGAGACGTGAAAAGGTCCGCACGAGAGTGGAGCTGTGAAGCCCCAAACCCGATAAGCGTCAATAAAACATAAGCAGGTCCCTGTAACCACAACGGAACAACAATAATAACACAAGGAGAGACTGAAATAAAATCTCCAACACCTCATAAATTGTCCAACATGAAAATAAGTCCAACATCCAGAAAAGCCACCAGGCTAAAAGAAAGAGTCTAAAGGCCCAGAACAAGGCCAACAAAAGCAACGACATACAAAGTATAGGTGCTATGCACCGATAACAAACAACTGTCTAAACAAAAGTAAAACACAACGAAGACACTAGGACTGGTCCCCAGTGTCCACGTACTCCCCGTCAAACACAAGCTCGGGCTCGGCGTCAGCAAACACCTCGTCCTCACAAGGTACTCAGGCTCAGGATCTAACATATGTCACCCAAAAGAGTAAAGGGGCACATGTCAGCAAGTCTAAAAGACTTGGGCAAGGAAACAGGAAGTAAGGCAACTAGCAACCTAGCAGTTATAGTATGCATGACATGACAGTTATAACATGAGTGCACAATTTAGACATGATGAACAACAAGTACAAGAGTACAATTATCGGGACAAGACAAAAGTAGCCAAGCTACTAACATTCTCAATCAATTCACATTGTTTCGTAGGTGTTTACGCCCTTCAGCTGAATGGTACATCATTCACACCGATCGGCACTAAACACAATTCACGTTTCACTATTGTTTGTAGATGTTTACGCCCTTCAGCTGAATGGTACATCATTCACACTGATCGGCCCTAAACACTACCCCACCCCAGAGTTTACGCCTTACAACTGCAGTTGCTGATCGGGCAGACTCCCAGTTGAATGGCCGCTTAACTCTTACCCCATCCCACACGTAAACAAGCCAGGGTCCCTGTACATGAGCCCAGCAAGTGAGCCAGGGTTGCCCCGCACGGGAGCTTGTTTCTTAGTTCACAATTCAATATCGAGCGTTGGGGTTAGCAACTCATTATGCTCGCTTCTGGTCACGAGCCAGGAACACAAGTATTGTAGCGATGCTACGCAATCACGGGATCACTTAAAGAATGCAATGACATGACAATTAATTTGCGTACAGTTAATGGAAAGTAAACATGACATGGTAATTGTGCAACATGATATATGTCGGGACTAGCTTCGTTGTCAAGCTAGTTCCCCAATTTGCGCCTAGGCGAGTATCATTTCGTCGCCTAGTCTCTTTTACGCCTACAACAAGCAAATGGCCTAAAACATGGCCTAAACCCTAAGTGGCAAGTTTCACTTGCCTAGCACCGGGGATGACGACCACTTCGTCTCACGGATGCTAATCTACGGGGAAATCACTGTTATGGGGAGACAAACATCAAACAACATGAAATTTATTAGGGTTTCTTAAAAATACAACTAGGTTATGAAAACACCAAGGAATCGATTTCTTACCGAGAGGAGGCGGAAGAAACACTCCGGAGAACCCTAGGATCAGATCTGGAAAAGATTGGAGAAGTTTGGAGAATTAGGGTTTTTGGGGGATTTTGGGGATTTGATGGAGATTTGGGGAAAATGCGAGGTGGAAAGAGTGGATGGAGGGTTTAGATTATGAATCTAGGGCTTGGGATGAAGAAATGAAGCTTGGAGGAAGATGGGGGCTCAATGGGGGAGATTTTAGGGTTTTGGGTCGTGATAGAGGAAGAAGAAACGTTTGGGAGGGGTATAAATAGGTTAGGCTGGCGGCTGCCCAGAAATTAGGGTTTTAACACAGACTAGTCGGTCAAAGAGCAACCACTGACCGACTAGTTTGGCAACTAGTCGATCGGTCGACCAACGCTGACCGACTAAGTGTAAACAGTAACTTCTGAACGAAAATAGAATTTAGAATTAGTCGGTCCATGAACAATTACTGACCGACTAGTTTAGCATCTAGTCGGTCGATGAACGTTCTTAGACCGACTAACGATAAACAGTAACTCCTGAGAAATTTAGAAAGCCAACTAGTCGGTCCAAGAAGAATTGCCGACCGACTGGATCGTCATCTAGTCGGTCGGTGCCCCTTCTTATACCGGCTAATGAGCACCAAAAGTTCCGATACGGAGCGCGGGGCCCCGGGATCGATTCCTAAGACTCCTAGGCTTGATCTAATAGTAAGATACGACCGTTATGAAGCCCGTCACGAATGACATAATTCGAAATCGACGATCCTAAGGAAGAAATGAGAAAATACGACGAATCGATCGAAAATGAAAGCTACGGAGACGAAAACCACGCATGAGGAGAAAATCCACCAAAACATATATTTTAATATAGATAATCCAATCGCACGAAAACCAGTCGTTACATCCTACCCACCTTAGAATAAAGTCCGTCCTCGGACTTGCTAATGATAGATATATCTAGTCACCCTAGTAGCTATCCTCAATCAACATCACATCAAAATTTCAACCAAGTACATTCACTTCAGGCGCTTATATATATATACTCCAGGTGGTCAATTATTAACACCACGGAAGTAAATACATATTCACGCACCTAGTACTCTTATACTTATCATAATCAAACAACTCCATTCATGTATTCAAATCATTCATATAGGCAAGTATATTCCATATAGCTATAAAACACTTATTACACACTATATGAAAATAACCAAGTCTCTTACTTATTTGAAAATAATTTCACACTAGAAAATACCATCGAAATCTACACGTATAAGTAACTACCTATGGACAAGACAATAAGAATACTCTAGTCCCTATACCTCCTAGTATACGCCAAAACAACCAACATGCGAAATCACACCATACAATTGTTAAAACGAGTTCACTATATCTAACATACATTCACCATCGTTATGATTCCACCATTTATAATCATTCAAATACATGCACACATTTCACCGTATTACCACTTCATATATATATATATATATATATATATATATATATAGTCCTATAGCTATAATCACGACACGCCATACATACCATAGTCACCAATTCCTATAACTATCACATACTCACCCGTGCATGGTGCACACCCACACACGCTAATATTTCATTCATATATATATATATATACCAATCACACCACTATATGCTTAGCACATCTACGCACCTAGTTTAGCTAGCGCACATATACTCACGCAACCAAGTCCTTAGTGAAAACTATACCACAAGACCAACTCACATAACTATATATTGGTATGGCCACCCACAATCGTGTGCGTAACACAACCGGCACAAACAATCCTGACACTATACATACATCATTCATCACTATACACCAACCACATACAATACACCAATGTACATAGAGTGTACCCACCCAGCTTGAGTGAGACTCAAAATCATGGCGGAATAACCCCATACACATAACATAGAATCCATACATATGCCAACTATCTAATGCATACGCGTCTACCAACATAACCACATACATATCTAAATGTCAAACACCCTTAATATTTAGCCAGGTAATATCACATACTTCAATCACTTCACATATCATGATATTCTCACAAACATCAGCACACATATAATTACAATACTCTCCCTAATAAAAGTATTTACCCATAGTCACACCCAAGCATCGTATATCTTCATACCATATCCATCCACCCATAATTGGCACACCAATACACTTACTTCACCCATTAGTCAAGTAGCCGTGTATACCTCACGATATACACTCATACGACAGCCACGATAGTAAGCAATACCAATCAAAATTATATTTCTACTACCATATATATCACCTATATACTCACGCAGCAATTTCATAACTACACGCGTCTACGCACAATACGTAACTACGTACGAGCACACACTCACACGTACAACACATAGGTCACATAATAGGCCTACCCACTTTAACTATACGTACACCCATTATTATCACACCCAGCATACATATAGTTTCACCAATCATATTATTTCAACCATCATAAGTATCTCCAACTACGTACACCCTATTCAGACATTCCAATACAGAATCTTATATACATAGACGCCCCTAGAGTGGCATAGCTATCCTCGCACATATCCATAAATATTAACACACTTACAATTTCATAATATCACGAATAACTCTGAGTATGTATATATCACACAATAGGCAACATCACCAAAAACACTAGAAGTATAAAACTGTCATATTTTGAAAAGTAGGGGTTCCCCTTCGTATAAACGATATTTGAGGATCGATAAAATCACTTGTTCGAAATAAGTTTGAGTTGAATGCTCATAATAAGAGGAAATGATTTATTGGCTTAACGGAAATCATTATGAAGGGAAGTAAAGCGTTCATACGCACATTAAGGACGTAGTTTTAGAAAATATTATACGGCAGTGATTTAACAATGTTGGCAAAAGTCTTGAAACGAAATTTAACTAACGAAAGAATTCTAAATTCATGCCAAATACTTTCAAAGTCTTTAAGCCGGGAAAAGCTCAGATAATCAATATTGAAACCACCTTTTAGTGTAACCGGGATTTGCCAAAAGAAACCGTTTTACACAAAGCTCTTAACATACGAGCTAATGAGCCTAATACGGATATATGAAAACATTCGAAATTCAACTTAGTTTAGAAATTATTCTAAAAGCATGTGTGGTGGACGGAAAACTCAGTAGTAGGTTTGTCAAAATTTGTAATAAGCTTTAAAACCAAATTATGGAAGGTCTAGATCGTGAGAAAGTTATGAAGACATAATTTTTTTCCAAAAATTGTAATAGGGAAAATGTTGAACATATCCTTGGTTGGTTGAAAGCTGGAATCATGTGTAACTTGAAAAGTATATTAAAGGAAACGCGATGAGTCAATTGTATGACATACGTAAGATAAGGAAAATTTATAAATCGAATTAGGCAAAAATAAGGATATAGTTCAGAATAAAATTTATATAAGAAAGGACATGGTATTTTCATGGGTACGGAAGGTATAGACTGGCAAAACACAATGGGTTAGTATTCCAAATTTTCGACAAAAGCTTTAGAGATCTTTAAGTCAACGAAGGAGCATGAAGTATAAATTTATAAATATTAAAATTTCAAACGAATTTAAACTTAGGAAAAGGAAGTCGAAGGGATACCTCCAGAAAAGTCAAGATTTACAACGGAGAGGTCCGAAAATATTTTACGGCAGAGCTTAATATAATATTTCGGTAAAATTTTGAAATTCAACGAATGAAATCCGATCAACTATAGTGTGAAAATTTAAGCCCATGCTAAATGCTTACAAGTTTTAAAACTGAAGAGAACTCCAATTAAATATCATTTAAAATACTTTTTAGAGGGACCCGGATTTGCCAAACAACTGATTTATACCAGACCTTAAAGTACGAGTTCAATGAACCTAGAACTGATATATGAAAATAATTGAAGTTCTACTTATCTTGGAAGATATTCTAAAGTAATCAAAATAGTAGTAAAGCTCTTAAAACCAAAATACGAGAGATATCGGTTAGCAGAAGCTACGAGATTAAAAATTTCAACCAATAGACTTCAAAATCTACGAAGAGATTTTAACTCGATCGAATAGGAAGGAATTAAATATTTAAGAAAGAAAGGGGCCATCAAGAATTGCTTCTACATGAAGCATCAGGATGCAATGCACATTGACGCACCAGAGTCAAGAGGACTCGTGCCAGAAACGTGCAACCCAAATCACACTCAACAACCAACCCAGCAATCAAACTCCATTCTAGCAAACATAACATATCCAAGCAACCAAACATATTCTAACAAACAGGACTATCAAAAGGAAGAAGGAAACCAGACTGAGGGTTACCTGCAATAACCCCATCCACAGTCTCAGCCTCAACTACGGCCATCGGGGAAGCCTGCCTCCTCAGCGGAAAAGCCTGTCGAAAAGCCTGCTTCTGTGGAACAAGGGCTGCCCCACGTCTAACAGCCACGGGCGCCTTCCGTAGTTGAGCTCCGACTGGCGCCTTCTCCAGACGCTTAACCCTCGGACAGTCCTTTAAGGTATGCACCGCGGCGCCACAAATCAAGCACTGGCCCAGCCTCCGCCTGCATTGTTCCTTCTTATGACCAATCTTGCCACAATGGTGGCACACCTTCTGACTCGGCCTAGCTTCCGGTGCTTGCTGCTGCGGAATTCCATCCGACGCCTTCCGCAGCCGATTTGCATGACGACAATCCTTCGCTGAATGATTAGCACCACCACAATCCAAACACTGACCTAGAAAGCTTCTGCACGACCCCTTGAGGTGCCCGGTCTTGCCACAGAAATAGCAAGCCTTCAGAGCAGATCCACCACCAGCTCGGGTCTGACGTCTTCTAGCCATCTAGCGCCAGAGAAACGGGCCAAAATTAGACTCACAGCTTAATGACTCGGATGTCGAACTTAGTTCATTGGACATTCTAATATTATTATCGTTATTCCGATAATAGCAGTTACAGAAGGACCTGCGTGGGCCACCAACAAAACCTGTCACGATCCGCTTCCCTAAAATGGAGGCGAGACGTGAAAAGGTCCGCACGAGAGTGGAGCTGTGAAGCCCCAAACCCGATAAGCGTCAATAAAACATAAGTAGGTCCCTGTAACCACAACGGAACAACAATAATAACACAAGGAGAGACTGAAATAAAATCTCCAACACCTCATAAATTGTCCAACATGAAAATAATTCCAACATCCAGAAAAGCCACCAGGCTAAAAGAAAGAGTCTAAAGGCCCAGAACAAGGCCAACAAAAACAACGACATACAAAGTATAGGTGCTATGCACCGATAACAAACAACTGTCTAACCAAAAGTAAAACACAACGAAGACACTAGGACTGGTCCCCAGTGTCCACGTACTCTCCGTCAAACACAAGCTCGGGCTCGGCGTCAGCAAACACCTCGTCCTCAACAAGGTCTCAGGCTCAGGATCTAACATGTGTCACCCAAAAGAGTAAAGGGGCACATGTCAGCAAGTCTAAAAGACTTGGGCAAGGAAACAGGAAGTAAGACAACTAGCAACCTAGCAGTTATAGTATGCATGACATGGCAGTTATAACATGAGTGCACAATTTAGACATGATGAACAACAAGTACAAGAGTACAATTATCGGGACAAGACAAAAGTAGCCAAGCTACTAACATTCTCAATCAATTCACATTGTTTCGTAGGTGTTTACGCCCTTCAGCTGAATGGTACATCATTCACACCGATCGGCACTAAACACAATTCACGTTTCACTGTTGTTTGTAGATGTTTACGCCCTTCAGCTGAATGGTACATCATTCACACTGATCGGCCCTAAACACTACCCACCCCAGAGTTTACGCCTTACAACTGCAGTTGCTGATCGGGCAGACTCCCAGTTGAATGGCCGCTTAACTCTTACCCCATCCCACACGTAAACAAGCCAGGGTCCCTGTACATGAGCCCAGCAAGTGAGCCAGGGTTGCCCCGCACGGGAGCTTGTTTCTTAGTTCACAATTCAATATCGAGCGTTGGGGTTAGCAACTCATTATGCTCGCTTCTGGTCACGAGCCAGGAACACAAGTATTGTAGCGATGCTACGCAATCACGAGATCACTTAAAGAATGCAATGACATGACAATTAATTTACGTACCGTTAATGGAAAGTAAACATGACATGGTAATTGTGCAACATGATATATGTCGGGACTAGATTCGTTGTCAAGCTAGTTCCCCAATTTGTGCCTAGGCGAGTATCATTTCGTCGCCTAGTCTCTTTTACGCCTACAACAAGCAAATGGCCTAAAACATGGCCTAAACCTTAAGTGGCAAGTTTCACTTGCCTAGCACCGGGGATGACGACCACTTCGTCTCACGGATGCTAATCTACGGGGAAATCGCTGTTATGGGGAGACAAACATCAAACAACATGAAATTTATTAGGGTTTCTTAAAAATACAATTAGGTTATGAAAACACCAAGGAATCGATTTCTTACCGAGAGGAGGCGGAAGAAACACTCCGGAGAACCCTAGGATCAGATCGGGAAAAGATTGGAGAAGTTTGGAGAATTATGGTTTTTGGGGGATTTTGGGGATTTGATGGAGATTTGGGGAAAATGAGAGGTGGAAAGAGTGGATGGAGGGTTTAGATGATGAATCTAGGGCTTGGGATGAAGAAATGAAGCTTGGAGGAAGATGGGGGCTCAATGGGGGAGATTTTAGGGTTTTGGGTCGTGAGGGAGGAAGAAGAAACGATTGGGAGGGGTATAAATAGGTTAGGCTGGCGGCTGCCCAGAAATTAGGGTTTTAACACAGACTAGTCGGTCAAAGAGCAACCACCGACCGACTAGTTTGGCAACTAGTCGGTCGGTCGACCAACGTAGACCGACTAAGTGTAAACAGTAACTTCAGAACGAAAATAGAATTTAGAATTAGTCGGTCCATGAACAATTACTGACCGACTAGTTTAGCATCTAGTCGGTCGATGAACGTTCTTAGACCGACTAACGATAAACAGTAACTCCTGAGAAATTTAGAAAGCCAACTAGTCGGTCCAAGAAGGATTGCCGACCGACTGGATCATCATCTAGTCGTTCGGTGCCCCTTCTTATACCGGCTAATGAGCACCAAAAGTTCCGATACGGAGCGCGGGGCCCCGGGATCGATTCCTAAGACTCCTGGGCTTGATCTAATAGTAAGATACGACCGTTATGAAGCCCGTCACGAATGACATAATTCGAAATCGACGATCCTAAGGAAGAAACGAGAAAATACGACGAATCGATCGAAAATGAAAGCTACGGAGACGAAAACCACGCATGAGGAGAAAATCCACCAAAACATATATTTTAATATAGATAATCCAATTGCACGAAAACCAGTCGTTACAACTCTAATGCTAGTAATCTGAGTGATTATAGGCCCATTGCATGTTGTAAAGTTCTCTACAAGATTATTAGCAAGGTGATTTGTAACAGGCTTAAAATTATTATTCATGAGCTGATTTCCCCAAATCAAGCTGCCTTCCTCAAGGGTAGACTACTGTCAGACTGTTGCCTAATAGCCCATGAGCAAATCAGAGACTTCAGTAATCCTATGGGGAGCAGAGCTTGCTTGAAATTGGATCTAAGGAAAGCTTTTGACAGTGTGAATCATGAGTTTATCTACTATCTCCTCCACCAGCTAGGATTTCCCATCTCTTTTATTGGATGGATAAAAGAGTGTATCTCTGCCCCTTCTTTTTCCGTTATGGTAAATGGTGCTCCCTCTGGGTATTTCGGTGGTAATAGGGGTATTCGTCAAGGAGATCCTCTTTCCCCCTATCTTTTTGTGATTATTATGGAGGCCTTCTCCATTCTTATTGCCAAGTATACCAACACTTGCGCGATCCAACCAATGAGGCGTTCATCTACAATTTCCCACTTGCTATTCGCAGATGATCTTCTAGTTTTCTGCCGTGCCAATAAACGATCATTTTCTAGGATTAAAAAGTTACTAGAAGAATTTGGCGACTATTCTGGTTTGCAGGTAAATTGGGATAAAAGCGCGGCCTTGTTTAGCAAAGGTGTTAAAAATAAGTCTACCTTAGCGGCTTCACTTGGCATCAAAATGGCAACCACTATCACCATATATCTGGGTCTGCCGTTGTCTTCCAAATACCCTAAAGCCCCAATGTACAGCAGGTTGGTGGATAAGTGCAAAAAGAGATTGATGGGTTGGTCATCATCTTTGTTATCTATTCCAGGCAGGATTGAGCTTGTCCGTACGGTCATCTATGGTATGGTTATTTTTTGGATGCACGCTTTTCATATCCCGCGCACAATTGTGAGTGTTATTACTTCTATGTGTAGAAAATTCATTTGGGGGAAAACAAGTCCCTGGTCTTGGGAGGATATGTATACTCCTAAAACAGAAGGGGGGGTTGGCATCAGATTATTGGAATATATTAACATTGCGGCTGGAATTAAGCTCACTTGGAGATACCTGACATCGGGGGGACTTTGGGCGAGACTAATGAAGAGGCAATATGATAAAACTGAAGAATTTTTTGCGGCAAAGAAGAACGTAATGCATTCTGGCACCTGGAAGCATATGCTCAGCTGTAGACCTATCTCCCAAAAGCTGATTAAGAGGAAGGTTAGAGATGGGAGAACTACCCTCTTCTGGTATGATTTCTGGCTAGATTGCGGGCCTTTATACCTCCTCTGCGATGTTCCGCCTGATTCATCTAAGAAAAAGGTAATTGAATACTGGAACTCGGCTGGCTCTTGGGTTTATGACCAATATACAACGCAATTCAAGAAGTGGCTGCAAAACATCCGGCTAATACAAGGTGAAGATCGCTGGGCGTGGGCCCCTGGGAGCGAGTTTGTTTTCCGCCAAGGCTGGGAAGCTGTGCGCAAGCCAGGTACACCCTTCCCCTTTCATAAATTGATATGGTTCAGTGAACACACCCCTAAAATGTCTCTAACACTCCTACGAGCTTTCCGAGGGAAATTGTTAACTCGTGATGTGATACGAAAGTGGGGCCTTAATACTCCGGTTGCTTGTGTTCTTTGTGATGATGGATATGAGGAGAGTGCAAAACATCTCTTCTTTGAATGCAACTACTCCGACAATGTTCTGCGGAATTCTTTGCTTAAGCTCAATATTAACCATGATGTTGAAGGCAACCTGACCGAGGTGGGGAAATACTTTCTTCTGCACTTTGGGAGAAAAGATGTGATCAGTATTTTGGCGAAATCTGTGCTTGCTACTACTGTCTGGCACATTTGGAGGGAAAGGAATATGAGAATTTTTGACAATGAAGAGAGAAGTGCTACTATTCTATTTGCAGAAATCGTGGCTGACATCAGAATTATTATGAGAACCCATGAACCAACTTCTGATGAGGAAAGGGCGATTCTGGCTAACTGGAACTTCAGAGACAATGGTTGAAGTCCTCGTGAGTCCTTCTTTTGTTGTTCATCCAATGTATAGAATTTTTAGGAAGAGGATTTAATAGTAGGGAGTGACGGCGCTTGTGCCCTATCCTCCCTCTATTAAAACCTCATTCCTACTATAGGATGTAACACTTTTGTATATTTCTCAATAAAGGTACATGCTTACTTTTCAATATATATATATATATACACACACACACACACACACACACACATATATACATATATATACACATATATATACACACACAAACACATATATATATGGTGGTTTTCTAGCGTGAAACCGTGCGAAAACAATTTTATTTATTTTTGAATTTTTTGATGTTTAATCCATACAATTATGTACCCTAATGAAAATAATGGATAAACCCTACTAGGATTTGAGCACCGATCAACCAGTTACAAATTTAACGGTTTCAGAACAATAGAACTTTTAGTAATACCTTGATCGAAGGCCAAATCACATTACTTTTCAACCATTATTTTTTGAGGGGTGTATGACAATATGAAATGAAGGTGGAAAACACATTTCACACCGTACAAAATGTTTGCATTTGAAGATTTACACACACACACACACACACACACACATCTCTCTCTCTCTCTCTCTCTCTCTCTCTCTCTCTCTCTCTCTCTCTCTCTCTCTCTCTCTCTCTCTCTCTCGCCCCCCCGTGTGTGTGTGTGTGTGTGTGCATACTTGGAATAACCTATGCACATAGTGCACGATGGGAAAAAAGCCTAAGAACAGGATGCGGTGCACACGCGCAAATGAAAAGGAGTGAGAATTGTGGGTGTGTGTATCGATAGCGTCGGAGGGTAAAAGGACCCCAAAACAAAGGCCAAAACACCAAACCAAAGCTTGTCCAAGTCAGCTGGGTTTGTTCCAGTCAGCTTGTGACAGGGACAAACCCTGCTAACGGAGATAATCCCAGTTGGATGTCCCTTGTTTGTATGATATATATATATATATATATATATATATATATATATATATATATATATATATATAAATACATATATATATATAGTAGTTTTCGGGTGCAAAAAGGGGGGTTTCGCACCGTGCGAAAAAATTTAATTTTTTAGAAATGTTTTTTCAAATGTTTTTTGGTTTTATCCATACAATTATTTACCGCATGAAAAATAATGGGTGAACACTACGAGGATTTGAGCACCGATCAACCAGTTACATATTTAATGGTTTCAGAATAATAAATTTTTTTGTAATGCCTTGATTGAAGGTCAAATCATATTATTTTTCAACTACAATTTTTAAGGGGTGTATAAATACATGAAGTGAAGGTGGAAAAAAGGTTTTCAAAAAAAATTCAAAAAAATAAAAATGTTGTACAGAGATAATACCGAGTTGGTTAGGATCACATCT